>JAEMOT010002867.1:378385-435607 GCA_019297695.1 Apostasia ramifera | reverse complement strand
GGCGCTGCGAGCGGAACGAGCTTCGGAGGTAAATGAGTGCGCAAAGAGTTTTTTTTTTTTTTTGAAAAGTGGATAACTAGGCCAATTTGAGAATTCTCACCAAAGGCTAACCCTACCTTTTTCTTCACCGGAATATCGACCTCTTAACCCGAGTCTAGACTCTGAGAAAACTCAAACATAATTTCATTCATCAAATGCTATTCCCTTTACAATGCAAGGCGACCTCTTTATATAGAGAGATCTCATGTAGAAATTTGAAAATACAATATTAAATACAGAAAATAAAATATCAAATAAATAAAAGCAAATATGGAATTAATTCTATTACAATAAAATAAAATCAACTCCAAATGTGGTGAGTCTTCAAATCTTTTAGATATGCTCTGAATCAAATCAAATCAAATCAAAATAAAGCTAATATGAAAATCTCTAATAACTCTAATTAATTTGAATTTGAATTTTGATTCAGCACATGACGTCATCCTAGCCATCCAATTCGATGCTGGTCTGTGTCCCCACCACTTATACACTTTGCATTTTTAAAATTGTTAGGAAAGAGATTAGTATGTCTAAGTTAGGCCCAATATACAAGTAAATGAACACTTTTTAACACAAAAATTTAAGTCAATGACTAAAATTCACTTCTTGAACTCTCAATATGAGGCTCGCGTGCATTCCTAATAAAAGTCCCATTAATTTAGCACTTTTTATCCCAAAAATGATAGAAAGTGTCAAATTTATGAGTTTTCTTTTAGAGTCGGTGTTTACCTATTTTGCATTAAAATAAAAATCAAATATAGTGAGTACTATCACCTAGTAAGATGATACAAATCTTAGTTGAGAGAGACATATCTCTGATCTATATCCCAATTAACATATTTATAACATGAAAAGACGCTATAAAATCGGTCATCTTATATGATGATCTCTATAAATGTGTAAGATCCTGTAGTTTTGAAAGAAAAGCAAAACTTATATTGGCCTCGTTTGGTTCGAGGTGAGATTTTTGTCCAACACAAATTTCAACTATAAAAATCAACTTTATTTCACATTCAATACAAATATGAATATTAGAATTGAAAGTATTTCACATTTTACACACTTTCTAATAGTAAAATGAATTTCTCTTTCATTAAACTTAAAAAATAAAATATTTTTTTTTTCCGTATTTAAAAAAAAAATTCGAACCAAACGAGGTCTCATGCGGATCGCGCCTCTGTATCTGCAATAATCATAGATGAATTGCCCTCTATTCAAATTCAAGAGTTTTGAGAGTGTAAAATGTATGTCAGGTGATATATTTTTGTGGTGAATTTCTTTCATATTAATTGCTGTTACTCACTTGTCCTTGATGTAAACTACTTGTCAGCCCAAAGACGCACGAGAAAGCCTGTTTGGTTACTTTAACTTAACTATCAGTAGACCATTGTCAAATTATAGGGGCCAAAATTTGCATAAGTTCTGCTTGGTTTGAGTCTATAATGGAATTGAAATTCGGTGGGTGGGTCATTATCATGATGTAAGAATCATATTTGTCTATCTACCCACTAGATCCTTTTGCAGGTCTTCTTCGAAGAAAGCCTGAATTAAGAATGACTCGACTCATTCCTCTCATTCGGTTTTGCTTTAGGTTCACCTGATTATTCTGATCTGATTATATTCATTCAATTCTGATCAAAATCACTGCATATGTGGGGACTTCCATTTCATCAGAAAGTCTCCCTTCAGATTCTCAGAATCTCATTTCTTGCTTGATGAACGCCGTGATTTAACATGCAAAAGCGTCCAGGTGCAGCACCTGCCAACTGCAAGCAATTAATGAGGAGAAGCCAACCCAACGCACGGAAAGAACTCCAGCAGCCCATCAACGGTCACCTGACAGGTTCGCTACTTCACTTAGGGCTGTTACTGATCTGATTTTGATCTGATTTAGAGCTGAGCCAATACAGATTCGAAATTGAATTGATTACATTTCGATCGACTCGAGCTCCATTGGGTTCGACTTCGAGCTGGCTCGAGTCGATTGCAATCGGCTTCGAGTCGATTGCAATCGGCTTCGAGCCGATTTCGATTCATTTTCGAGCCGGCTCGAAAAGTAATGAAATCTCAATTTTTTTTTGAGCTGATCTTAAGCAGGGTAAACTCGATTCGATCCGACTCGAGATCGACTCGGTTTATATATATATATATTATATTTAATATATATTATATTTAATATATATTATATACATATATTATATATATTATATATACGTATTATAATATAAAATGTATTTTAATTCGAGACGATTTCAAGCGGGATCTAGTCGAGCCTACCCGGCTCAAAATCGGCTCGAAATTATTACCGAGCCGAACTTTTGGCTCGTTAGTCGGCTCATTTAGATCGATTCGATCTAAAATCGATTCAATTTTCGATCTTCGATTCATATTAACACTCTTAACTTCACCTACGTCGATTTTTAAATTTCTGAGTGTGGATTAAGTTTTCTTAAGATTTAAATTGATTTTTGAATTAAATCAAGGATAATTATAAATTATATTTTTATTAAACTATTTATATGTATGTCGATTGTAAATTTATTTATATCTCATACTTTAATTTTTATGTTAAATATTATAATATATTTATCAAAATTAAATTTCCTAACTATATATTTAAAAAATTATAAATATATTTATGTTTATATGCATATTGAGTCGATCATGTCGTACAAGTTGACTGTTGAGTTCAAAAAAAATTAAGTCAATTTTGAATAAAATTGCAAATTGAGAATTGCTGCAAAATTAAGTTAATAACATGTTCCAAAAACTCATGGTTTAGGTTGACTCAATTATTAATTAGGTTGAGTTTGGCTTGCAAATTTTTACCGTATATTAAATTGGTTAGCTTCGAGTGAAACATTACAGATCTGTTTGTTTGTAAGGTTTAAATTTAACAAAGTTAAAATTAGATTTAGATAGAGCTATTTTTTATTGAAAATTATGAATGATATGAAATAAAATTAGTTATTATGTTGAGATACGAGAAATGTGATATAAAGTTAGTTATTATGTTGGGATATGTGAGGGATGTGATATAAGTTAGTTATTATTTTAGTAATATTTGTAGAATGTGAAATAAAATTAATTTTTAATATTAAATTTTATGTGTGATGTAATATACCTATTTAAATTAAAATTAGGTTAATTTTGAACTGTCAAATAAAAAGAGGCTACTTGTTTAGTGTTTATGACTTCTTTTTTTTTTCTAAAGAAGATTTTGTGCTATAAATAGTCGGTCGGGATTGGGTTTGGATTGTGTTGTAAATTTTAAGCTGTTTAATCATTTTTTTATTGAATTTTAAGCTATTGATTAATGGTTTTTGTTCAGTTTTGATTACATTTGAGTACCCCAAAATGAGAAAGAGTGCTAGAAAGTGAGAGAGATGGATTAAAATGAAGGTGTTGGTGGTCAAATCCTATCCTTTGGCATTTGGCCCTTCCCTTTTATAATTTCCCAAGTTTTTAATATGGATGGAATTATGGGAGAGAAGGAGAAGGAGAAGGAGAAGGAGAAGGAGAAGGAGAGGGATGCAAGTTGGGAGAGCTGGAGATTGCTTTAAAAAAATAAGCTCCAATCACCATCCCTGTCACCTTCCAGACCTAATACCCAAAAATAACATCTAGGTTCCTTAGATTTAGGGTAATATTACTTAGGTCCATGAAATAAAAAAACATCTTGTGTTTCAAAATTTTTCATTTAGGTCTTTTGTTCAAAAATAAATTAAAAAAATATATAAATTTTTTTTATTTTACACGTTCTCCTCGTACCCATTCTTAGCGAGCAAACATGGGGACGTCACGGCACCACTGCTGGCACACGAAGCTGCGGGCGCGGACGTCTGGTAGGGCTGTCTAGCTAGGGTGCGGTCGACGTGTGGGGATGCGTGGTTGTTGCTCGGCCGTAGATGTGGTGTGGGGTTGCACGGCCTGGATGCGACTATTTCTGGGCTACCCGGTTGTCATGTAGTGCCATGAAGCCCTCATGCGCATCTATGTAGCCAACGCGCGGGATGGGCTATGCATGCCACACGCATGGCAACATTGTCGTCCTACACCGCCGACTGCATTTGCCTCAACGATCTGTTAAGCTTAGTGTTGCTGAGAGAGATGATGAGGGTATTTTTGCAATTGTACAGTTAAACATTTATTTTTAAAATTTTTTTTATTAAAATTCTATCGAAGAGTTTATTAAAAATGCTAAAAAGAATTCAATTGAAATATTTATGCCTAACTTAGGGACTCAATTGAAAATAATTTTAATATTTAAGGATCTTGCTGAAAATTTTTGAATTCATAGATCTAGATGATATTATCTTAATTTTGAGAAATCTAAATGATATTTACCCTATATTTTATTTTGTTTTGAAAACTTTGCTCTAATCATTGCCCACCTCCACTCTACATTGATGGAAGGAAACCTAACATAATTGGTGGATGAGGTAATGCAAAGAATTTGTAAGCAAGAAGAATTATAATTTTTTGTGGGCCTCAAACTATTGTTTCTCATTTGGTTCTCATTCTTATTGGTAGGATGAAAGTTTTGCTCCTAATGTTCCGATCGATATTCAACTTGAATAGAGTTTGAATCAAATTTAAGGTATGATCGAATCTAATCAATCATGGTTTAAAATTTTTTTAATAATTTATTTAGGCAATATTTTTATTTATTATTTTTATCAAAGAATATATATGAAGTACACATTTAGTCAAGAAAAAAATATTTATATTGGAGATGTGACAATTGGTGATCAAATTATCAAAAAGAGTGAGCGCTTTAGATACCTTAAATCAATTATTTAAAATGATGGTGAAATAGATAATGACGTTATTAGCAGGATTCAAGCAGGATGGGTAAAATGGAGAAATGCTTCTGGTATATTGTGTGATAGAAAATTTCATCCAGAATTAAGAATAAATTTTATAAAACTGTAGTAAGACCAGCGATAATATATGGTGCTGAATGCTGGCCTGCAAAGAGAAAACATACAAATAGAATAAATATTGCAGAAATGAGAATGCTAAGGTGGATGTGTGGATATACACGAAAGAATAGAATGAGGAATAAGTATATCCGAAAGAAAGTTGGTGTTGCACCAATTAAGGATAAACTTAGAGAAATTCGATTTAGATGGTTTGAACATATAAATCGTAGGCCGATTGAAGCTCCAGTTAGAAAAATTGAGTTATTGGATTTTGCCAATGTACAAAGAGGAAAAGGAAGACAAAAAAAATATGACAAGAAACTATAAGAAGTGATCTTAGTTACTTAGACTTAGATAAGAATTTGGTAATTGATAGAGCGCAATGAAAATAAAGGATTTATGTAGTCGACCCCACCTAATGGGATTAAGACTTGGTTGTTATTGTTGTTGTTATTAAAAAATATAAAATAAACCTGTTATAGCATGCATTCTACAAACCAGTGGTTATAATTTAACTTATATTTAATACTTAATAGTGGTTACTTATTTTTTTTAAAATAATTCAAAATTCATTGGGGCCATTCAAGTAGACTTGATGAAGGTTCAAGTTGAGTTGAGCAAATTTAGATCTACGATTTGAGCTTAAATCAATCTTTAAATCAACGAGTTCAGTTGTATTTAGTTCAACTTGAACTCGAATAATTCTCGCCCATTCTTATTGGTTTAATTTTCCGATGTAACTCCTAATTAACTTGACTGAAAACTAGAAGATTTGAAATTATAAACTCAACTTGGTTTAATTTGCTTTAGACCTGACTCAATACAACCCTAGTTTACATAAGAGCTAGATTTATTTAGCACCTTTGTTAACAAAATTTGTTTTGAAGTCTAATTCTTCAAATTTTTATTTCATTGTCTTTAGATAACTAAATCTATTAGTAGTAAGTACATGGACATAATACAAAGATAAATTAAAAAACATTTTAGTTTTGCATGCGGCTTAATAATTGAACTATAATATTTTTTGAATAATTAAGTCAATGCAACGAAAGATAAAATAAAAGGCTGTTAAGCTGCTCATAAATTGACTTTCATTTCAAAAATATTGCATATGTGTGAGAAATAAAATGATATCATGAGCTAATACTTAAAAGTATCAAACGCAGATGGCTGAAGATCAATGCTATGAGCTTGATAAGTAGCTAAGTATTTGTCAATTTTGAAAGAAGCGAAAGAGGGTCATCTAGAACAGCAATGGCTAGTAATAGCAGTAGATATCAACGATAGAATGTCTGTGACTTCCAAGCAGAGATTGATGCTGCTAAACCAACCATACATTAATATATTAATCCGATGGACATAGTGAGACTCAAATACTAGAAAAGTTAAAAGAACCTCACAACAACATCACACACCACGATGAGAAAATAGTCACGCTTTGTGATTCGTGTTGCAATGCTGCCCTATTCGAGCAGAGCATGAGATTTTTGTTGGCTTGGCCTAGCCTCGTGCATAATCGCATTGTCCCACTGTGTATGTGGGGTGATAATTTTGTTTGAAATTAAAACTCGCTATTTTATTTTATTTAAAATTAGTTTCTTCAAAATAAAAATAGATTTAATATGTATAAATATAGTTTTCTATAAAGTATATTTAAAAAAAAATTGTTTATATAATTATGTTATAATAGTTAATGATTAGAGATTAGAAAATAATACACATTTAATTTATAGAAAAATGTGTTATACTTAAAGGAATTGAAGATCATTTTAGATAATGCATTGAGGACGTGTTATGTTTAGTTGAAGGGTAACTCATAAAAATTAAATTGCTCTAATATGAATCTTCTTGATGTCAATTAGATATCACACGACATAAGAAGAGGCTAGAGAGCTATTCTTCTCAGTGGCAAGTAAGAGAATAATTATTTGAAACCTTCAGCACGTTAGAATATCGTATAAAAAATCATTTATACAATCAAAAGTCAATAAAGATGATTCTAAATAGAACATTAGATATCAGTTCAACCCCATGCAAGCAACCACACATACAAGCAATATTATGAAAATTCCTTAATGGCCATGTAGACTTACATAAGATATTATTATTAAGCAAATTACAAATATATCACTTTCTTTTTTCTTTTTTCCTTTTTTGCTTTTTCTTATTTTATAACATTACACATATTCATATAATATAAAAAGTGCGATCGACATTTTGACGCATTATATTATAGGGATAATTACTTACATACCACACTATTTTACTTTATTTATGCGTTATTCATTCTTAGTTAATTACGTTATGCACACTCAAAATATTATAAAATCTTACATACACATATTTAAATTAAAACTTAGTCAAAATTTATTTAAAAAAAAAAATATTTTATTAATAAATCATTAAAATTATATTTTTATTTTTAATAATACATTTTTTTTTTCTCGATGTCACACTAAAGCGCTAATCTGTCCTAAAATCAATTTACGTCGCGGATGTTTCCTTCCCTTGCCACTACCTAAACATCAAAGTTTTAAGATTTTCACTCAAAATATATTTAAATATCCTTAAAATAATATAATGAACGGTTCAGATTTTTTGTAACCTAACTATAGTTAGCTCATTGAAAAATTATAATATTTCATTATAATGAAAACAAGTCAAAGTGTGTGTATGTAAGATTTTATAATATTTTTAGTGTGCATAGCGTAGATGGGTAACATATAAATAAAGTAAAATAGTGTGGTATGTAGGTAATTATTCCTATATTATATTGAGTGATTTTTGTTGAGAAAGATGTGTCTCTCTCTTATAATTTTTTGTATAATTGTTTTTGATTAATGCAATGACAATGCAATCTTTAAAAAATTCTTATGTTAAAACTTAATAATAATATTAAAATTTAAATAATACTTACAATTAACTGCATTGAATCAAATGTCTCTTAATTTTATTTTAATTGCTAAATTAATTCTTATATTTTTTAATGCTGTAAGAATAGTAGCAAGGAGTTCCTTAAGGAGTTCTTTAGATTTTTTACTTATTCTTCATATTATTTTAAAATATTTCGAGGGAGTTATAAGGGCATTTTGGTTTATATAAATATGACAAACAGTCAAATTTAATCGTTACTGTCTAATTGGACCATCCAAGAAAGAGATATTTAAACTAAGGGACCAAATGATAGCGCAAATACAAATTCGGAGACTCAAATCTAGGCTTTTCAAAACGTGAGACCTATTTGCAGCATCATTCTAACCTCAGGGCCCTGTGCAATTTACCCAAAAAGAATTCAAGAGAATTCCACGAAAAAGATTTGGCAGTAGATCTTATATAGATAGAGAGAACAGTGATCACGATAGCTCACAAGAGAAAATGGAGAAAAAATAAGTAGAAAAGAAAACAAAAATGCATAATATGTAACAAGAATTGAAGAATTCTTACATATATTGATCAAGTTAAGCTGAAAGAATCTACTAAATAAAAGTGGAGATCGAGAATATAAAGCATAAATAAAAGAAAAGAGCTTCAATGCCTTTTTGTTTGCCCGTAGTGCAATGGGAAAGGAGAAGAACACGTATGGAGAAGAAGAATGTATCTCTTCTTCGTCCGCTTGGATAAGGAAAAGACTGCATATAATAGAGGAGAAGTTGCGTCTACGATGATGATGATGTTGGATTGTCATTGTATGGTTGTAATTTTTGGAGAGGGGCATAGATTAGAGAAAAAACTTGAAGATAAGGAAGAGGATTCATGGGTATACGAGAGAGAAAGATTCATTTGAAAATCGTACTATCATGTGAGCTAATGAAGGTACCTAGGACCCCTATAAACTTAAAACTATGATAACTCCAAATTAATCCTAATAATCTTGTTCAATATTTGGCTTCACTCTAATTTTGGTGAAGTTCATTGGGCTAGAAAGTCGAATCAGATTGACAAAACTGGCATGTGACGCTCGTGGCCGAAAAGGACGGGGAGTGATCGCTTGATGATATCTTAAGAGAAAAAATCATTGAGGTAAACTGTGACTCCCAGTATGCTTTTAGGTCGAATAATGAGTGGTGAGAGGGACACAGAATGAATCGTCTTACATCAGAAAATGAGGTAGATCCTGAGCTATATAAATAGATAATATGATCTCAAATGATAAAGTCATTTTTTGGGATAAAATTATAAAGCTAATAATGAAATTTTTATAGTTAAGTCTCAGCTTAGGCTGACGTAGCACTGGGATGGATGACCTCCTAAAAAGTACTTAAGTCACATAGTTTTTTCTAAAGTCAAATGAGAAAATATCTCTATAATGAGATCACGAGATGTTACGTGACATGTTTGATAACTCTCACTGAAGTTTCATTAAAAATAAATTAAATTATTTAAAAATTTATATGATAATATTGATGATTAAATTAATAAATTTTTATGTCATGATTTCAATTCTTGAGCCAACTGTAATCTTAATTACTTATATAAAACAATTATTCGAGCCTAGATATCTGACTGAATGAATTAAAAAACATACTTATGCGGAGAATTCACATGTCTCACAATGATTTAAGAATTTGTTTAGCGGGGGAAAAATCAAGACCAAAATAGTACTTAACTTTAAAAAGAATAATAATAATAATAAATAAATTTTTTAATTATTTTACACAAATTTTAATATAAAAAATATTATTTTATTTCACATACTCAATAATTTTTAATAAAAATATTAATTTTATTTCACATCCTAAACGAAAATACTAGAATCTAGTATTTTGGTCTAGAATGTGAAATAAAATTGATAATTTCATTAAAAATTATTGAGTATTTAAAACAAAATAATATTTTTTAAGGGTAATTTCACTTAGGCCCTTGAGGTTTACTCGACTTGTTATGCAGGTTCACAATTTTGAAATATGCTAGACAGGTCCCCAAAACTTACTATATAGGTCATTGTAGTCTTTCTGTGATAATATTGGTTAAATGCTGTTAAAATTACGAAAATATCTTTTTTTACCCTTCCATATTTTTGATCTCCAGTAGCNGGACGCCAGCGCACGCACCAGCCTGCGCGCGGACGCCGACTACCGCGCGTTGTCGGCCGCGGCGAGGACCAGGGGTACAATTGTAATTTTACATTTAAAAAAAATTATGATTTCTTAATTAATATTTTGATTTAACGAAAAATATTTAATTGGACCTTATTGGAAGCTTTTTATAAGTATTAAGGACTACAATGACCTATACAGTAAGCTTTGGGGACCTGTTTGGCATATTTTTAAAATTGTGGACCTGCGTGGCAAGTCGAGTAAACCTCAAGGGCCTAAGTGGAATTACCCTTATTTTTTATATTAGAATTTGTGTAGAATGATTAAAAAATATATTTATTATAATTTTTTTTTTAAACTAGTAACATTTTGGTCGGTCCTGATTTTGGTCATCGTGCCAAACACGGCTAAACTATATTTTTGAAAAAAATTATAGATTTTTTAAATGTAATTAATTCCATTAATAATAACAAGTGCCACCGATTAGTGGAATGAATAAAGAAATCTTATTGTTAACACGTGGTTCCAGCGCTGCTTCACGACCATACATGTGGCTCCAAGGTAGCACTAACTTCTTATTTAAATACTTTTATTCTCGCGGGTCTCAAACCTCGGCCACGCGGGTTTGGTCAAACCTCGTCCACAACCATCCAGGATCACCCCCTAGCAACATCGACAACGATGTTCCTCGATTGCACCTGTTGCGATCGGCATGGTTTGACCGCATCGTTTCCAATACAGAACGTTTTTTCCAGACACGTAAATCAAAGACCCGCATGTTCCAATCCTCACAGATCCCTAGAAGCAATGCCAAGATCGAAAGGTCAAGTTCTCCCTTCGCTGCCTCTGGCTCCCCCAATGGCCGATCACAGCATGGGCTCAGCATTTGTTTACTCATTTTTCTTCCGAAAAATCAAGACGGAGCTGCACTGTCCACTGCCTATAAGTACCCTTGAACAGGCTTCAAGGGAGACAGATAATAAGGGATATAATAGATCAAAAAGACAAACCCGAAAGACTACTGGAAAAGCAGAATCCTTCTTCGGTCACCTCTGTATCAAGAGCTTAAGATAAAAGAAACCTCTCTTTCTCTCCCTCTCTCTCTCTCCCTCCTTTCCTTTTTCACTCTTTGTATTGGTCTTTTCAACCTTCTCTTTTCTTCTTTTAGTGAAATCATCTCTCGTTGATCACTCGATGGATGTAGGGGATTTCTTCCCTGAACCACCTTAAACACCTGCGTGCTATTCTGGATGCGTATTATTCTCATCTAAGCTTCAGTCAACAGATTTAACTCACTGCATATCGTCGTCTCTCGGGACTCTCCATTTTTCTCTCTTCTGGGACCCCTCGTTTCCCACGTTATGGAGCTCATCCTCAACTCTGTTGATATTCGATAAAAGAATTTGCTCCTAGTTGATTGCACAAGATCCCCCATCACGACACCAAGAGTAAATACTGATATAATTTAATTTTTAGGACATATAAAGTCAAAGAAGTGAAGAACTTATGTAATTAATGACAGTGGCCAAAGAAGATGTAGAGTGATTAACGAGTAATATTCTAGGAAAAAAATTACTAATATTTCATGAAACTCGTGATAAACTTCTATATGGAGCAAAAGAAGCACAAGAATGATTTGATTAATAAATTTAAAAATTTAAATCAGATAATTGTAAAACTTTATAGTACTGTTGCACGCTCGTAATAATTGAGAGTTAATTAAATAGATTATTTAGTAGATTAAATTTAATTTACTAAATAATTTAGTAAATAAAAATTTAAAATTATAATGCATCTATGTACTGATCTGTCATTGAACCAAAAGTTTGTGAGTCTAGATTTTTTTTTTAATAATCTCGAGCATAATATCATAAAAATCCAATATAAAAAAAATCATAATAAAGTAAATGAAACAAGTAAGAAATAGAATAATCATTTTTTTCAATTAAACACGCCTTTAATGTTTTAATTCGATGCTATTTCTTAAAAAAATTGATTATAAAGATTATTGAATGTGATAATTAAAAGACAATCTTATACGATTAAAAAATTATATACATTAGAGTATTACTTTTCACAGAACTAAAATTTGTATTCATTAATCAGATTAATCACTTATGTTTAAAATGAGATTTTTTTTTTAATGTCTTTTTTAATATTGTTTAAAATTAGATTTATCAAACTCATAAAAAAAAGTTGGAGAAGTTATTGGGTTCAGACGGTGGACACACGTGACGCTCTCTGATTGGGCGTTCGAACGGTGCGCACCTAATAATTTTTAAAAAAGGTGAGGTTTGCGGGACCCACCCAAGCACAAGCTACCGGTCCGCCGGTGAGAACGCCGTTTAAAAGCGACGGAACGCCGTGGAGATTCATATTTTTGTATAGAAAATAAAAATATATATATATAATGTAAAAGTAAAATTTGAAAAAATAAAAAATGGCTCTTATTTATATTATTTCACATAGAGTATTCTCTCGTTAATTTTTATTTGTATGTTTCATGCGCCACGTATTCTTCAATGTGTTTAATTCAAATGATTCATACTATTAATTTAATATTTTTAACTTAATATTAACTAAAAGTTATATTTATCTAAAAGAAAATTGAGATTATTTATTTGATATATTAAAATTAACTTAATTTAATTTTAAATAGACATATTACATCACATAATTGATTTATTTCACATCTTATATATATATTAAAATAATAATTAATTTATATAACATTTATTACGTATTTTAATATAATAATTAAATTTATTTCATATTATTCATATTTTTTAATAAAATATATATTTATTCAAATTTAAATTTAACTTAATTAAAAATTAAACTTCGTAGACAAACAAAAAGTTAGATTTTTCCTGTTATTGATTTCCAACTTATCCCCTCCCTCTCTCTTCTCTGGCTATTTGTATCGTATAAATGAGTTTGTAAATGAGTTAAATTTTGACCTAATCTGATCTAAAATTTTATTAAATTTATAGCTAATTGCATTCTTTTTATTTATCATTTACCCGTTCGAATTTAACTAATAATTTTATTTGGATTTATTTTAGATCGAACATAACTCATTTAAGTATTTATCTGCGTTTAAATTTAGATAAAATTTTTCTTTCATTTTATTTGTGAATCGTCGTGTTGCATGGAGCAAAGAGCCTCAACTCTTTATATTTAGCTCTAGAAGTGATTATTGATTGTAGCTAATTTTATTTTTACTTTTATTTTTATTTTTATTTTTTATTTTTATTTTTGTCATGAAAATTACACGATTTAGAATTTTCTTTTGTATAACTACTAGTGAAAAGTAAACTGACCTGGCTTTATTATATTTCATATAAAAAATAAGTTAAATAATAAATCTAATTTTTTTCAAAGAAAAAATCAATGATTAGGTGATTAATCAAAATATACAAATGAGAGAGGTTCAAGTCAACATAAAACTAGATCCGAGCATTTGATCCATCATAAATCATGGAACAAAATTAGATTGGCCCGAATATCATCCTAGTAAAATCTAGATCAGTGATTGGTTTAATTCGAATTTAATTCGTTAGCGAACTTATTTATAGGAGTAGAAGAGAATGGGATGATGGACGGAGAAAATAAGAAATAAAAAAAGAAAATTGAAATATGAATTTTATTTTCTAAAAAAATGATTTCGGTATTTAGAATAAAAAAAAATTATAGCAATTTCGAGGACCCAAATTAAAGGATTTGAAAAATATTGGGCTGTGTAAGAGATGGGTCCAAACTTAGTGAACCAAAGTGAAATTTTAAAAGGATTACGCTCTGACAGAATTGGCCGCTGGGGCCCACGGAGGACGAAACGGCGCTGGCTTTCTCCTCGCTTGACAGACTGTTCTTTCTTATCGGGAGCTTCTCCCTAACCCTAACCCTTGTCGGTTCTTCTTTATATTAAACCTCCCTATCCTCTCTCTCTCTCGATCTCTCTGTCTCTCTTCATTCTCAAAGCTCGTCTGTCTCTCTCTCCTCCTCTTGTCAGAGTAGTTATGGCGCAGGAAACGCTGGTGAAGACGTCGGAGGCAGAGGCGGCCGGGGGGGTTGTAGTGGCGGAGGAGAAATCAGATAAGAAGGTTCCAGCGCCGGCGCCTCCTGCCGAGGCTGAGGAGGAGACGAAGAAGGCGACGGAGGAAGCTGCGACGTCCGAGGCGAAGGCCAAGGAGAAGGAAGCTGCTGCGGCGGTGTTAGGGGATGAGGCGGCAATTCAGCAATCGGTCTCCTTCAAGGAGGAGAGTAACCTTGTTGCCGACCTTCAGGAACCGGAGAAGAAGGCCCTCGAGGAGCTCAAGCAGCTTATCCAGGCTGCCCTGGCGAACAACGAATTCAAGCCCCCTCCGCCCCCGCCTCCTCCTCCTGCTAAATCCGAGGAACCAAAGGCAGAAGAACCCAAAACTGATGAGCCCGCCGCTACCGAGGCAACTCCTCCGGTGGCGGAGGCAAAAGACGAGAAGGCTGAAGAGCCTGCATCGGAAGTTCCTAAACTTGAAAAGTCCGTAGCAGCGACGGAGGTGCCGAAGGCCGAAGAACCTGCAGGATCTGCTGTGCCAGAGGCGCCAAAAATCGAAGAACCTACTGCACCTACTGCTCTGGTGGAGGAGAAGGCGGTGGTGGTGGACGAAGATGGGGCGAAGACGGTGGAGGCTATCGAGGAGACCGTCGTTTCTGTGACCCCACCGGCAGCCACATCTGCTCCCGCCGTTGAAGAGGTGAAATCAGCGGCAGTGGAAGAGAAAGAGAAGGAAGTGGTGGCTGAGGGAACGTCAGCGGAGGCGGAGCAGCAGCCGCCTCAGCAGACGGAGCAGCAGCCATCTCAGCCGGCGGAGGAGGTGTTCATCTGGGGAGTTCCTCTTCTTGGCGATGATAAGAGCGACACCGTCCTGCTGAAATTCCTTCGGGCAAGAGACTTTAAGGTGAAGGACTCTCTCTCCATGATCAAGAATTCTGTGATTTGGAGGAAGCAGTTTGGGATTGAGAGCCTACTGGAGGAGGATCTAGCAGTCCCTGAGCTTGAGAAGGTTGTGTTCTACCATGGGCATGATAAGGAAGGCCACCCTGTTTGCTATAACGTCTATGGAGAGTTTCAGGATCAGGAGCTCTATGCTAAGGCGTTTGGTGATGACGAGAAGAGGGAGAAGTTCTTAAGATGGAGAATTCTGTTCTTAGAGAAGGGAATCAGGCAGCAGCTTGACTTCAGCCCCGGTGGTATTAGCACCATGGTTCAGGTGACTGATCTTAAGCACGTTCCTGGACCAGGGAAGAAAGAGCTCCGGCAGGCAACAAAGAAGGCTCTATCCCTGCTCCAGGATAACTACCCTGAGTTTGCTGCCAAGCAGGTATGAGGGGGGTTCTTTTTTATATAAGATTCTACATAAACTAAATTTTTCATTTTATAATTCAATTTTCATCCATTGATGAAAATGATTTGGTATTGTGATTCATGGAGTGACTCAAGCCTCTGTTAATTTTCATTCATTTCTTACATCTTCCCTCCGCTAACCAATAGCACATTTAGTTTTTTAAATCTATAGTTGCTTTACTTTTTATTACAGGTTCTTATGTTGGCATGTTCCTCAGTTTTATAACATGTTATTTTCCAATTATAACATTAATTCTTCTTTTGTGAAAGTTGTAAGATAGCATACCATTATGAAATTAGAAGTATTTTGCGAAAAAGACATAACTCTGTTTGGCAGTAAATTTTGATTTTAGGTGTAAATTTCTGGCCAAAATAACATGTTTACATAACATGTTACGGTAGAAATTTAAAAGGCTGTTAGATATCAGATGGTATTTTTGTCTGTTTATTCCTGGCTTAAACCTTCTACCATAAATTCATTAATTACACTTTTTTCCCCCATATCCTACTCTTGTAATCCTAATTTTGTTTGAAACTAGAATAAAGTGAATGCTTTTGTTTGGCCTGGTAGGTCTTTATCAATGTTCCATGGTGGTACCTTGCTTATAATCGCATGATAAGCACATTCTTTACTCAAAGGACTAAGAGCAAGTTTGTATTCGCTGGGCCTTCCAAATCTGCTGAAACCTTATTCAGGTTTGTGTGTCCCCTTATTTGTTTTTGCTTTTAAAAGTTGGGATAGTTACATAATCTAAAAATTACAGTATTAATTGTTAAACAAGAAAATCTTGATATTTGCATGCATTAACATGAAGAAAATTCTAAATATCGCAAGAGTAACACATCTTTTAACTTCCATCAAAGACATTAATAAAGCACATAACAAAAAATTAAGAATATTCCCTTGAGGACTCAATTTAGTCTGTGATATTTCACAATTAACTTGATTAATGAAGCACATAAATACATAATAGAATACCGTCAGCATCTCTAATAGAAATTGACTTGGGTGTTACTTTTTTGTTGTTCATACTTTCTTCTGCCATGTATAACGTGTTTAATATGTAATGCTCTCTTTATTCATAGTATCTAAGTTTTTCAAGAGCACTTGTATTGCTTCATACAGATACATATCCCCTGAACAAGTCCCTGTTCAATATGGAGGCCTTAGCAAAGACAATGATCCAGAATTCACCACTACTGATGCTGTTACTGAGGTCACCATCAAGCCCTCAGGCAAACATATCATTGAGCTACCAGCTACTGAGGTGAGTAGACCTTGAGCTATTCCATTTGGCTAATCTATTTCCAAATTCTAAAATCTACTAAGACTCACAACTTCTTTCCTTCACAGCCATCCCTCGTTGTGTGGGAGCTCCGCGTTTTAGGATGGGATGTGAGTTACAACGCTGAGTTTGTTCCTAGTGCTGAGGGGGCCTACACGGTTCTTGTTCAGAAGTTGAGGAAATTCGTGGCCACCGACGAACCCTACGTGACGACCAGCTTTAAGGTCGGTGAACCCGGAAAAATCATTCTCACCATCGACAATGCTACCGCCAGGAAGAAGAAACTCCTGTACAGATCCAAGGCCAAAACTTCCACTGATTCTGCGTAAGATGATACCTGTCAAAACGTTAATATAGCCCGAATGGCTGTTTATGATCAAAGGTTTTTCTTTTTTTTTTTCTTTAATTTTCTTGATTGGGCACCGTTCCTTTTACTTGTGAATTTGTATGTTTAATTACAGTTTATTCGTTGTGTTGTTTTGTGTATGAGAGTTTTCAAAGTTCACTTCTTTTTTCTTTTGATGGAGTATTCTATTGTTTATAGTGGCTGCTTTTCAGATTTGTACAGCTTCTCTGTTCTGTTTTTATATGCCATCTTTTTCTATTGCTTGCTGGATGCTGGTTGTCTCAGTTTCACTTTATTACACTCTCTGGTTGTTTTTCATCCATGTGGAAAAAAACAACATGCTCCAGTTTAATGTTTGTGATTTGAGTTGTGTTTGGTTTGTTGAAATAATAATTTAATTGATTTTAAGTTGAATTTTGGCTTGATTCGTGTTAGAATGATTTGAGTCGAGTAAATTATTATCGGTGTATTGAATGCATGTTCTATTTACTCGGTCTTGTGCGTGTTTGTGTGTTTGCCTTCGTCGTCGCCCAAATGATTTGCTATTTACTGAATTGTGTTTGTTGAGTATGTTTTTTTCTTCTTTTGGTTATGAGAATTAGTTTAATTTTATAATTTGTGTTAGATGTGGAATCAGTTAATTTTTTATTAAAAATATGTACGATATAAAATAGAATTAATTGTTAATGTTATATTTTTACATAATTTGTGAAATTAATATAAAATTTAGGATGAGCATGTGGCCTCTTAATATATTAATTAATTTTATTTAATATTTTTATAATTAATTAGTTTTACTAAATAAAAGCATTTATGTCAACTTCTGGAGTTGTTGAATTCTTGGCCAAGTTAAGAATTTCTGATTGATGTAATTTTGAGATTATTAATAGATCAGTGCATAATTTTAAATTTATTTTAATGAAATTCTTATATTTTATATAATTTTGTAGATAGATATTATTAGATTGATGTTAATTGCCACTTTATATATTCTTCAACTCAAACTTTTAACCCAAAGCTTATCGGGCGGGCTCGGCCCACCGGGCCCATGGGCTAATCATGTGAAAAGGATTAGCTTCAAGTGACAGCGATGCTCGCCTGCGCCGAAAACTGCACTCAACACCAAGTTGCAGCCGATGCCGGGTTTTGGGAATATTTTTTTTAAAGTGTATTATTGGGGATGATATTTTTTTTGGGTAAATTACATTCAGGTCTTTGAATTTAAAATTTAATAATAAATAAATTTATATTTTTAAAATTATAATATCTGATTTTGAGTTTTTAATAAATTATTAAATAAGTTTTTATTTTTTAATAATAAAAAAATAAAAAAAGATTTATTTGATAATTTATTAAAAATTCAGGAATTTTGATGTTATAATTTTAAAAACATAAATTTGTATTTTATTATATATTAAATTCAAGTATTTGAGTGTAATTTACCCTAGTTTGGCGATACAGGTCACAAGAAAATTAATTATTTGTTATATTTAAAAATAAATATGTTTAATATGACAGAAATTTATTTAAATTTTTTTTTTATTGGCGATACTTCTTAAATTAATTATTTATAAGTGGCAACTATTGAGTTTAATATTTATAGACAACGCTTTCAAATAAAAATTAAATAAAAATTAGAGTGGATGTGCTACATATAAATTCACATTTAAAATAAGCAGTTATTCATAAATACTTAATTTAAAGAATGCCATCTATCAAAAAGATTTTTTTAGAAGTGACAGACGTAAATTTTTCTTGATATAAATCAAATTAGATTCGATTTAGAATTGATTTAAGTCAAGTTCAAGAAGATCAATTTTGTGGGTATCAATTCAGACTAGTTCAAGGAAACAAAAAAAGATAAAACAATTCAAGTATGTTCAGTCTCGACTTGTTCAAGTTCATTAAGTAGCACTAACATCAGCCTAAAGTTATTGACCCTAAAAAATCATTTTTAACATTTTAATGTCATAATAATATATATATATATATATAGCTAAGAACACTCTCTAAGATGAGATTCTCGTCTTTGTACACTCTCTAAAAAACTGGTTAAGAGCCGCTTCTTGTATCAGCAATTCCATCATTTTTCTACACATGAGAGCCTAGGTTTTTAATCTCCTATACGAGCACCCAAAACTCTACCTAGAAGTAGCTTGTGTGATACATTACTTGTGCCCTCAGCTTTTCGATCTCCTGCCCTGCCCGATCCCACCACCTTATGGCTTTACCTTCGTTGTGGTGTCATTACAATTGAGTAAAGCCATTTACACACAGCAACTCTAGCAGCATCAGGCATCTTAACTCTCATCTGGATACCTGTGTTGATCGATGAATTCGATCAGTTTGGCTCTTTTTGAAATTTCTAGATGGTGTTTTCTTTTTCTTTTTAAGGAAGCTATCGAAAAATCTCATCGTTGAAAGCAACTCGCCTTCTAGTTGTTTTAGTTTTAGCTTAGCATAGTTGAATGGTAGAGCATAAAAAAAAGGGTAAATTGCAAATACACCCCTATTATTTGATCGTACATGTAAATATGTCCAACTTTTTGAAAAATACTCAAATTAGTCCATTAGTTTCAGGTAATGTGCAACTAGATCCAAAATTAGTTTTGACAATAAAAAAATATATGAAATGACATTTTTATCCTTAAAATTTTCTCTCTCTCTGCAGCAGCCGTATCTCGGCCACCCAAAATCTCTTATTGTTGTTGCCTTACTCCTCAAAAGAGAGAAAACTCAGCCACTCATTTCCCTCAGTACCGCTACCCATTTCCCTCATTAAAGGCAAAAATATCATTTCATATATTTTTTTATTGTCAAAACTAAATTTTGGGCTTAGTTGCATATTACCTGAAACTAATAGACTAATTTGAATAATTTTTAAAAAATTGAACTTACTTGCACATAAGATCAAACAACAGAGACCTACTTATAATTTACCCTAAAAAAATTTATTATGCGGTCATTTCATCATCATAGATAAGGGTTGGGTCACTCTCAGACTCTTCTTTCAGCCGAACTTCCCTCCTGCCTTGTTCTGATTAAGCTGAAAAGGACTGGCCCATTTTAATGATGCAGTAGGACATGGGCTATTCAATCTTCAACAACGAGCTTTATTTTGTCCATCAACCAAGCATTTCAAAAATGTTTAAATTTTTTTTTTTTTTTTTTAAGAGTAAATTACATTGAGATCTTTAAATTTAGATAATAATATTACGTACGTATATAATTTTTTAAGTTTTTAATATCTGCGTCTTTCAGTAATATATATATATAGGGCAAATTACACTCAAGTTTCTGAGTTTAAGGGTTATTATCACACAGGTCCACGTTTTTAAAATTATAACATCGAGGTCCCTAAGTTTTCAAAAAATATCATCTGAGTCCTTTTTTATTTTTTTTATTATTAAAAAATATTAAAATTATCATTGTACCCTTACTCTCCCTCTCTCCACTAGATCCAACAGCCGCTCCGTCACAGCGGCCGTTACGCAGTCTAAATTAAAAAAATATCATAATTTCATGATAAATTCAAACCAAACTTTTTTTTTTTTTGAAGTAACTTCAAACCAAACTTCCCACTAAAAGAAAATTTGACTATTTAAAAAAAAAATTCAAAAAGTTACACACTTTAATTAAAATAATATGAAAAACTTTTTCTTTTATTTTATTAGATAACTATTAATATATTATAATAAATTTATCATTTTATTTAATATATATTTATATTTAATAAATTACATAGTGCATATATTTATATATTATACATATTATAAATTATTTAAAATATTACATTGAATATACTTTGAGTAGTGTATAGAGATAATTTTCATATAATTTGTGATGTATAGCATATAAAATGATGCATTTATATGACAAGTAAATAACATAATATTAAAATTCACTATACGAAATTTGTAATTTAAATTTAGCTTTTGTTAAATTTGTTTTTATTAAATAAAATTTAGAATAAATCTAAGTGTTAAAGTTTCCTATTATCTAAAATATAGTAATTAATAATGACTTTTCTATTTATTAAAATTTTTGTTAAGATGAAATTTAGTATATATTTTAAAAAAAAATTATCTTTGTTAATTTTTTTTTTAAATGTAAATTTCTTTTAGTAATTTTTGCATTATAAAATTACATAATATATCTAAAATTTTTGGGATAAAAATATCATTTCATTTTCGAAGGAAAATCTTTGTAACGATCCAAATCAAATATATTTAATGAATACAATGATTTTGAGTAAATTTTGCTAGGAATTTACTCAATATATATTTTATTTTTAAATGACGTTTAGCTGGTTAGACTTAGAATAGAATCTACCTAAATTTGATTTATTAGACAAATGAAAATGTTGATATATTTTAAATATATAAAAATATATTATACATTATGTATTTATTCATATCTGACATACTTATTATTTATGCTTGTTTATATATATTTATTTATATATTTTAAATCCATATACACACACATATATATATATATATATATGATGTATTTTACATTAAGTATACATAAAAATGTTTTATATAAAAATGTATTATACTATTTGAAATATATATAAATACAGACAAAAAAATTATGTATGAAAAATGATTATATTATTTGAAATAAAAAAATATAGCACTTTTTGGAATATAAACAAGAAGTTAGTGGCCCACATATAAATTGAAAANAAAATGATCAGTTTCTTAAATGAATAAATAGAGGCAATTATATATATATATATATTTCACTAAAATTTGTCATAAAATTTTATAAATAATAAAATTTTAGTGAAATATATGTAATTTTTTTCGTTGAAACATATATAGATGGTGAATTAATTTCATGCAAATATATATTTAGAAAATAATAAAAATATTTCTCAAATATGAACTATAATATAAATATAGTATTTTTCCCCATACCTTTAATTAAAATCCTGGGTAAAAAATTTAAAAAATATATAATCTAAAACGTTATTATAAATAAACTTTATCTAATGGATAGAATAAGCGTTGTCAAAATTTTTAAAATGATAATTGTTTAATTTTATGCAGTCAATTAGGGGTCTCTGTATGGTTTGTGCCCAAATTAAATAAATTTTTTTTAAAAAAAATAAAATAATTTATATAATTTTTAATACATTAATTAATTTTATTTAATATTTTCATAATTAACTAATTTTATTTCTCATCATATATATATATATATATATATATCTTAAAATAAAGTTATTATTTTTTATAAAAAATTAAAAAAATAGTCATATCCAATTTAGGTATGAACCAAATAAGGGTCTTCAAGATTACTCATTTTTTGAAATATTCGATTTTTTTTTTATACAAAATTGTTTCCTTAGAAATGAAATTAAAGTTGCATTATTTTTATAAGTGCATTCATGTCTAAATGATTTTTTTGAAAATTTATGTCTGCATAATTTACACATCATATCGATAAATTCCATGTTTATAATTAAGAAATTAATTTATACAAATCATATCGAGAAAACTAAACTCCAACTCGATAAATCTTATTTAGATGTGGTATGTATACTCGATCAGAGGTATTCACTTATAATTTTTTTGTCATCATACTCCTCTCACAATCTAAAATAGATATTTCTAAAGCTGTCTAATGTCAATATCGTAATTTTTTATTTTATTTGATTTCTATATAAAATATGATGTCCCTCATATTTTGAGAAGTTATTGGGTTCAGACGAGCACCGTCTGGAACCCAATCAGAGGGCGCCTGGCCTGTGCCATACAGCTGAGTCCGGATAATCGTAGCGTCATCCGCACCTAATAATTTTTTCATATTTTCTTATCTTCGCACATACATAAAATGCACTCTCCTGCCAAAAAATTCTAATAAATAAAATCTATTTAACTCAAAATCAAGTAAATTAAAATTGATGTGCATGGCTACATGCAATATTAAAGTGGAATTATTAATTTAAAAAATGAAATATAATTAATAATTCAGATTTAAATAATGTGTAATTATAGAAAGAGATATTTAGTATAAAAAAGCTCAAATTCGGCTTAAATTAGAAATAATTTTTAGTCGAGCTAGTTCAATGTAAAATTATTTGAATTTTAGCTAACTTGAATTTTATTTCAAATTAACTCAAAATAGATTATATATATATTTATATTTAACTACATATTTATATATTTATTAAAATAATATTTTTAAAGCTAATTCAAATTTATATTGAGCGAGCCTGCTTGGCTAGAACTCGACTTAAAAAAACACTAAAACTTGAATTATTTCTCGAAAACTTAAGTCGAAATTGTTAACTCCTTCCGACCTCAATCCAACAATAATTATTAAACTTAATATAAAATTTAATTGAAATAATTATCAAAATCTTGATTTCATCCTTCAAACTTATCTAGAATATCAAACCAGATAAGCATAACCCTTTCAATTGATATGCCAGACCAACACTTATAAAAATTATAAAAAAATACATTCATGTCATTACATAAAATTATATTTACATGAAAAATACTTATAATCCCAATAAAATTTATAAATCATGATTTAAAAATTTAATTCATTTAATTATTCAACTTAATCTACTTGACAATATGTAGTAAATTAAAATACTAAATTATACTAAAGAATTTTAATAAAAAATTATAGAAGGTGTGCTAAACCGAATATTCTGTATTTATTCCTTTTAAGCTTAACAGAGATAACTCGAGTACCGTACACCAATTAAAATTAAAAATTAAGTGGGTTTATTATATAAATAAAATTTCGAGGAAGGTAAATATGTAAATATAATTTTAATGAGCTGATGCATGAAATTGTCTAGCTTCCTTGTTAGATAATTCAGTGGATTGTTGCGTAAGAAATCCACTGGTCAAATTTGCAAACTAATCAAAGATGGAAACTTTTTTTTTAGGTCCCGAATGATCATTAACAAAGACTGGCCTAACTTTTTTTTTCTTTTGTTTTGATCCTTGGCTGGGCTATAAAAAAAAATTATGTATCAGAATTTAATTCTAGCCATTAAAAGGGAAAAAAATTTTGAGTTTATTGGAGATAGATATATGTTTAATTTATTTGCAAAAATGAAAATTTTAAAAATTACTTTTTAGTTTGAATAAAAGATGTCACAGGAATTATAGCTGAGTTTAAATTTGAGTTCAATTAACAAAAAAAAGGAATATTTTGATTCATATCATCGTAATTTTTAAATGGAGCGAAGAAATTATGAATAAATTAAAAAATAAATAAATTAAAGAAAAAACCCATCAAATTAACATTTAAAGAATCCTAATTCGAGTAAAATTTTAATTTTAAGACTTAATTTTGTTGAACCTCTTAATTTTGATGAATACAATTAATTTAGTATTATGGACTAATCATCTTACTAAGTGTGCTTTCAGGTCATTTATATTATGATTAAGGTGAAAGTCCAAGTTCAAGTTCAAGAAAAGAAGTTTATTACTTGGTTCTTTTTCATTTTCTTTTCAAGGACTTAATTGTAAGCATGCATATTTTTGCCAAGAATTTAACTTGTACTCAATCTTAGTTAGCCTAAGGTCTATTCATTCTTTGTTAATCCTTGCTGAAAAATTTCATCTCCTTGAGCTGCAGGAAAAACCGGTCGATTTCCAAAATCGACTGGATCTCTCTGGACTGGCCCAAACTCAGCTGCCTAGCTGACCGTTTGGCCTATCCAAATTCCCAAAAATTGAGAATATCTTATGTCCACTGTCTTGTTTCTTGCAGCCCACCTTTTAAATATATTTTAATTTGGAACATCTCTCAAAAATTATTTATTCACTCTTTGTTCATTTTTAAAATAGAAAATATTTGCACTTCCCATTTCACTTTGTCATTTCAACCGTCCTTGAGTGTTATGCTGAATGTATTGTCCACCTAAACTCATTAAACTAGTTTTAATCTATCTCAGGTGGCACATTCTCCTCATTTTAACTCTTGGGTGAAAACTTGGGTATTTTTTTAGCCACTTGATTAATTTATTCCTTTTGCTAAAAATAAAACCCTTTAGCATGCTTGTTTATGGGAAAGGGACAAACCATTACTTTATCTCATCAGCCTCATTTCTCAGATTTCTTTTTAATATATTCTCTCTTGTTTCAAGCATGGTTGAACTCATTATTTATTTTTAAAATATAAAATCTGCTGAACCCATTTTGCCTCCAACGGTCCTTTGGACATTTCATCACCCAGAAATGTCCTATATGCCCTCTGCTTGTTATTTTCTCATTAGTCTACTTGTATGACATGTCAAAATACTTGTCTACAATTGGCTAATTCAAACAAAGGGCAAATGTATTAAGCTTCTTGCTTACAACCTGCTGTAAGTAAATATAAGCATTCATTTCATGCTATTCTGCAATTATCTTCCTGCCCGAAAATCTTCCAGCTCTCCTTCAAGCTTCTACTTGCAATCAAATCTTCTCAAGGAGAAACAAAAGAAGAAAGAGTGTTGCGTTTTTTTTTCACTGCTCTGAAAGCCAAGACCAGTAATTTCTATTGTTTACATTTCTTCTTGGTTTTTTCGGTTTGTCGCAGCTTTCAGTTTTTCATAACCGAACCTTCACTGTTTTATTTCTGTTGGAATATAAAAGTAAGACTGTTAGCTAATAGTTTCATCTCTTAAAGCTTGCTTTTTCCTGAATTTTTTGAGATACCTTCTTTTTTTCTTTTACCCCATGATTACAGAAATTAATCTTGGACTTCTACGAGTTTTCACCCTTGGCAAAGTTGTTGTATGCATAGAGCTCTTCACTGTAAATTTCTTTTTGTGCTTAAGTTGTAATTGAGCTAGTAAAGCTAGCAAAATCTTGTACTCTTCCGTATTTTTCTCTGAGGTTGTTTTTATAGGTTTGCTCGGCTTTGGTACCTGCAAAAAGCCGTGGTGTGTAGGTTTTCTTGGCTTTAGTTCTTGTAAAAAGCCATAGGATTGTATCGGGTTTATTCGGCTTTGGTTCCCGTAAAAAGCCGGGGTGATTTAGTGGAATTCCCATTTGAGGAGCGTGGGGAGTGGACTAGGCGGTGAGCCGAACCACTATAAATTTGTTGTGTTCTTTTCCTCTTGCTCCTAATTTCTTTGGATCAAAGTGATATATCATATCTAAATCTAGATACTTTAAAGTTATACAAAACCTAAAATATTTTTATTAAAAACAGAAATATGAATAGTAAACTCTAAATTTATTATTTCTGGTCTCTTTTAATTCATTTCTGCACTGATATGTGAACCTTGGTCGATTCCCAAAATCGACCGGATTGTTCTGGAAAAATTTTCTGCACTGCTCTGTGAACCTTGGTCGATTCTCAAAATCGACCGGATTGTTTTGGAAAAATTTTCTGCACTGTTCTGTGAACCTTGGTCAATTCTCAAAATCGACCGGACTGTTTGGGTAAAATTTTTTACTCAGTCTTTTTCTGTCCAGGTGATATCAGAACTCAGTTTACTTGGTCATTTTGATAAACTTAAATATACTACCTCTTATTTTCTTCTTTTTATTAACTAAAAGAAATCATCTTAAATTATTTTTAATTCCCAATTCCCCCCCTTTTGGGAAGTCTCTGGGCCAACAAATTTGGGTTGAACATTTAACAAGGAGAGGCCCAATATGCTATTGGGCCTCTTTTGGTGGTACGTGCCACTTTAATTTTAAATATTATACACATATAGTTTTTAAATTCAATTAATATTTTTATTATTTGTATAATTTTTTAAGCAAATAATATAAATAATATTTAAGATTTATGAGCCAGATTAAATTAATTTGAATCAGATTAGTAATTAATTATAATAAAATTTTTTAAATGTTAATTTCTCGAAAAAATTAATTAAATTTTTACACCATTTTTTTATCATATTTAATTTTACTTTATTAATATTAACGTTTAAATCTTTAGTTTTTCATCTTATCTGCTTCACTTGATTTGTCTGCTAAGAAATGTTTTTAACAAATTTATATTATAGGAGTTGAGAAAAATTTTAACATAAAATTTAAATCTATAAAATAGAAATATTCTGTAAAATGAAAATGTAATTAAAAAATGAAATAAAAAATTTAATTATTTTATTATTATATAGGCATAAAAATAAAAGTAAAATCAAAATTTATTTTTAAAAAATAAAAAAATTTATTGTGAAAATAAGAAAATATTAGGAAACATATCTGATAACCTAGCTTTTTTTAATTATATATTCAATTTTAAATAATAATTTCAAAATTAATTATAAGTATACATGTAAGCCAATAACATGGCAACTCCTAGAGGGATTTAATTAAATAATTAGTAATTTTTTAAATATGAAAAGCACAATACTTAATTCTGTATTTATAGAAAAGATATTTCAAAAAATTATTTTAATGTTGAAATAAATTTATAATTTTAAAAAATAAATAAAATAAAAATTGCCCGTGTGATGGGCGACTCGTCCTTATTAGAAGCCTCCCATAGCACGGGTAACTTCTGACAGACAATTTTTGATAAGAAGAAGTGCTCATTTGTTGGGCAACTTCTTATTTTGACAGTCCGGACTTAATGACTGCAAAAACATACAATTTTTATTAATTTTTTAAAATTATAATTAATTAATTATATTTATTTTAAAAAAATCATCAATTTACTAACACATTACTTTCTCCTACATATTACTTTCGGATTTGATAGTTATTTATACATCTAAAATTTAGATATTATTTTTTCTCTTTTTTTTTATATTGAAAAAATTTAGATATTATTTATAGATAATTTCATCAATATTCTTCAAATATACTCTTAATTTCACACAAATCAAGAAAAGAAAATATGTATCTTTCTAGGCTCCTTCCATCTAATTTTTTTTCATATGGGTTCTTTTTAGGCCTGTAAATGGGTCGGATCTTGATCCGATCCGATCCATGATCCAAAACGATTATTTTATATAACGGAATAAATTTTTGACCCGTACGATTATTCTGAAAAATCGACCCGCTCCGTTTAAGTATTGCCGGGTCGGATCCGGGTCGATGCTGATCCGACCCGAAAAAAATCCGATCCGGAATTTATAAATATGAAATTATTTTACGTATTTATATATTTATTATTTAATTGTATATGTTAATTGTTGTTTTATTTTATGAAGGTTTTGAAATATGACTGAGACTTATAATTATTAAAGAGTCTATTGCAAATTATTTTAAGTACAGTAACCAGGAAGTGCTTGCATTGTGAAATGGGATAAATAGCTACAAATATTTTTTACCATTAAGATAAAATATTTAATGCTAACTTTAACAGAACTGCGCTTTATTTTTTGTGTAATATTTTCATTCAACTGTTGGTTATATGTTTTGTAATATTATAATATAATATTGATGTCAGTGATATGATCTTTAAATGTTTATATATTATTCTTATATTTTCTACTATAATGAATTTATATTGTAAATTTTAGTAATCAAAATTTTATTTAAAAATATAAAAATATATATACAACTAATAGTTGTAGTCATTGAAAAAATAGTATTAAATTATGTAAAAAAAGTTCCGGATCGACCCGAAATCCGATCCGAAAATCCGAACCGTGGCGGGTCATGGAACGGATCTGGTTGACTTCGATCTGATCCGATTTTTAATCCGATCCGGATATATTAGAATCGGATCCGGGTCAGGGTCAATCCGATCCGGATCCGATCCGAATCCGATCCGGATCCGATCCGTTGACAGGCCTAGTTCTTTTAATAGATTCTATAAGCATGATTATTAAATTGTATTATATAAATTTAATAAGATGTATTTCAGTATTAAAAATATATTTAAATATTTTTAAACGTTATTATATAACATCAAATTTTTGCTTATTGATTATATCCTAACTTATAATATTAATTTTTAAAAAAATTTATATTTATCACTCTGATAATGCTTTTTTTTACGTGCAGTAATCTCTAAGTCAAATATTTATAAGTAACACCCTATTTTTAAATATAAATTTATAGTCAATATCCCATGCTAATTTTTGTTTGCCCTTTTTTTAATAAATTATCAAATTGTTCTTTTTTAAACTTTTTATTTTTAAAATTTTTTAAAATTATTATTATACCCTCGGCCTTTCTCTCTTCTCCTTGCTTCTCTCTCTCTCCTCCAGATCCCNCGGGTCTGGCAGCGGCGCGGCGCCCGCGGGGTTTACAGCGGATCGCGCAGTCGTCACCCGTGCACGGGGATCGGGAGAAGAAAGAGGGGCTGCCTCTCTCTCTCTCTCCTCCCGATCCCCGCGCACAGGCAACGCCATGCAGCCACCGGTGGGTCCAACGACTGGCCAGCGTGTGTGACCCACCGGTGACCGCACGACGTCGCCCATGAGGAGGGATCAAGAGGAAAGAGAGAGAGGCTGAATATATAATGTTAATTTAAAAAAAAAAATTAATAATAAAAATAAAAAAAAATTCAGGAATTCCGATGTTATAATTTTAAAATATAAATTTATGTATTATTAAGTGTTAAATTTAAGAATTTGGGTGTAATTATTCTTAATTAAATTTGTGTTATATATGAAATAAAATAGTTAGAATTTGATGTATTTAAAATGACAATAGTAGAAAGATTGGAAGCTTTGAAGACATGGACCGGTCAATATGATTTTTTTTTTAAAAAGATTATTTTATAATTAAAATATTATATTTTTGAATCTATTGACATTTTGGAAACCTCTATATTTGATATTTTAATTACTCTTTACCTTTATTGGCCATTATAAGATGTTTCAGTTATATTTATTTTTTGAGATAATTAATTATATATCACACAATTTAATTTTATTTATGTCTTATTCATTCATTTTTAGTTAATTATTCTATGCACACTCAAAATATTATAAAATTTTATATATACATATTTTAGCTTATTTGTATTATAATGAGTAATCATAATTTTTCAATAACGTAACTATAATTAAATTATAAAAATTCTAAACCGTTCATCATATTATTTTAAAAATATTTAAATATATTTTGAGTAAAAATTCTAAAACCTTAATGTTTAGGTGGCGGCAAAGGAAGGAGACATCTACAACGTGAATTGATTTTAGGATAAATCAGCGCTTTAGTGTAGTATTGAGGAAGAAAAAATATGTACCATTAAAAATAAAAATATAATTTTAATGATTTACTAACAGAATATTTTTTTTCAAATAGATTTTTATTAAGTTTTAACTCAAATGTGTGTATGTAAGAAGAATGGATGGGTAAAACATAAATAAAACTAAATTGTATGACATGTAAGTAATTATCTCTTATTTTTTTTTTAAATAGGGATAAAAAAGAAAAAAAGAAAAAACATTGGGCAGGTCTACTAATTAACTTAAACTTATAATAATTTCAACTAAAACGAATTTTAATGCAAATAATACTTTAAATCAACCATTTAAATGCTTTTCATAAAATTATTTATTAAATAGAGAAGAAATAAGGCTTTAGAAATATTACATATATCAAACTATTAATTATTTATTACATATTTAATACATATGTGTTTAGCTTAAAAATAATATAAATATATATTATATGTAATATAAAAATATATATAAGAAAATAAAATTAGATTTGACATTAAATAAAAAATTATTTAAATTTAATTTAAATCGGCACAAGCTTAAAACATTTAAAATTGTAGTTTAACCCCAAACTTATTATAAGCGTTAGTAGCACTCACTTCATCATGCTAACCTTTTGTGAGTAGATATAATTTGTTGTGCAAGTAAACCTTGTGCTAGTCACTGGTGTACATAGACGCGTACACGGACCCATTTCCATTATTCCGTCCCGGTTCGATGGTCCAAACCGCTCACTCGCATCTAGCCTAAATCCGGACTCGATCCACTTCTCGAGTCAGCCCGCGGATTCTCGAGCCGCCCGCCGTCTTGAACCGGACCGGTTCTTCCCCTTCCCTTCCCCAGATTCCTCCCCCTCAGCTTCGCCTTCGCCGATCCTTCCTTCATTCCCCATCTTTCTATCAACGGAGCATGATTTCTGCAGCTACATCTGTTTCCATCTTCTCCCGTGGAACCCTAATGGAAGCAACCATAACCGCTGCCTGCTCTTGTCGCTGCTGTTTCTGTTGGTGCCGCGCTTGTTGTCATCCTTGCTTCTTCTACCGCCATAACTAGGGCATACATGGTTATGGGTCCAAGCCGCCCTCCATCAGACCTTTCGTTGGGGCTTCACTCCCGCAACCACATCTCCGACGATTCCTTCTCTATCCAGGTAGTTCAGCCTCTCGACCCCTCTCAGTCCCCGCGCTGCATCTCTCCCCAGCTCTTCGATGCTGAGACTCGACTCGACTCTGCGGCCTCTGCCGGGGCCGAGGGCCAAGGAGACTCGGACGATGCTGAGGGTGAAGATAAGGAAGAGTTCAGCCTCCTTGGCTTCCGTATGCGCTTGAAGCGCCGTAGAAGAGCAGATTCTTCCTCCTCTTCTTCGTCAAATAAAATTGCGGCGCCAGACTTTGAGACTCGTCGCTGCGCCGTGCGGGCTTGGGGGAACCAGACCCTGTCAGTCGCCGATCCGGATGTGTTTCAGATCATGAGGATGGAGAAGCAGAGGCAGGTTGATGGTATCGAGCTCATCGCCTCTGAGAACTTCGTCTGTCGAGCAGTTATGGAAGCTCTGGGAAGCCATTTGACCAATAAATACTCCGAGGGGCTTCCCGGAGCGCGGTATTACTGTGGCAACGAGTTCATCGACCAGATCGAGCGGCTATGCTGCGAACGCTCTCTTGCCGCCTTTGGCCTTGACCCCGATCATTGGGGCGTTAATGTGCAACCTTACTCGTGTAGTTCTGCCAATTTTGCGGTTTATACTGGGATTCTTCTTCCAAAGGATAGGATCATGGGGTTAGATTCTCCTTCCGGTGGGAACGTGAGCCACGGGTACATGACGCCCAGTGGTAAAAGGGTATCGGGTGCTTCGATATTCTTTGAGAGTTTTCCTTATAAGGTGAACCCACATACTGGTTATGTTGACTATGATAAGCTTGAGGAGATGGCCATGGATTTCCACCCGAAAATACTTATTTGTGGGGGAAGCTGTTATCCCAGAGATTGGGATTATGCACGGTTTAGACGGATTGCGGAAAAGTCCGGGGCCATTTTGATGTGCGACATGGCTCAAATAGGTGGAATTGTGGCTGCTAAGGTACAAGCTCGTCTGCTAGGAATGTTTTACTTCCATAGAAGTCTTTGGTACTTAGATCCTTTGAGTTGTATCTACTGAGTTTTTGTGTGTTGATAGTATTTTTCCACATTTTTCTTTTTTAATGTCCACATTGCACAACATTTATGTTTCATATGCTCATTTCATTTGCAAACATTTATTCTATCGTCAATTTCTGTTCATGGGAATGTTTTACCTTGCATTTTGGGGAAGCCTTTCTTGCACATTTTTATCCTTGCTTTTGACTATGTACATTTAAATCCCCATAAAATGTATAGATGTTTATATTATAGTCCCCCTAGTTAACATTGTTAGTTGGCTGCTAAAGCATGGTAGGGTTTATGTAAACCGCAGTTTATAATCATAGAAATCTAACCGTACATAAAATAGCCCACCCCGCCTTAAAAAAAAACATTATAAACCCTCATTTACAATTGTACTACTACTTTATTTTCCTCTAATCTGTCATTGCCGCCAATTTTTTCGCTCTCTATTACTATCATCCCCTAGCCATACCTCTATTGTCGCAGCTCAAGTTGACATCACAACTGCTAGCACTACTGCCAATCCCCGCACATCTTTTCCCACTCTGCGACTTCTCTTGTCATTGACTTTACTCGATGCCTATCGTGCTTTTGCTCGCTTCCAATTTGCTCCCTTGACGTTGTTTTCATCTTCACTACTACTGACGTTGCAGCTAGTGCGATGTGGTAGTCAAATAAAGTTTTTTTTTTTTCAAATTCTTCTTTTATAGTTTTCCCCTAAACACCACAACTTCCTCCCACCTCAATTGGAAATTGTGATCATGTGTTCGAACTTGAGATTTTCTGGTTTTTAAGCAGGCTCCTTTTCTATTGAGCTAAGCGAGCACCGAGGCAATCAATTAAAGTTTTAGTGACATGCTTTGTAAATTTTAGGGAGTGATCGATTAAATACTCTGATTTTGTTACTGAAGTTAACTAGGGGATAATATGTAAATATGCATATAATTTATTGGAGTATAATTTGTAAATAGTCAAAAGTGGAAGAAATTTGTAATAAAGGCTTCTTGAATTTGGGTGACAAATGTAGACCTTCCTAAATTCTATGCACTTCCAATAATGTATGCTTTATTCTTTATCCATGCTTATAAAGTTTTTGAAAGACTACGAAAATCTTTACAATTTTAAATTCCCATAAGAATAATCTGCCTATGTTGAGAATGCTTCTTGACGATGCTTGTATATTGATATATAAAACATCGCATTTTTTTTGGAAATTCCGTCGTAACCCATAATACTATAACAGTAAATAAAGATACATCAAGTACAAAAGGTTCGATCCTCATCGAGAATCGCACAAAAGTCGAATGAAAGGGACATGCCCCTATGCCTTTCTATATCATCAAAACAAGAAAAAGAAATTACAAAATCTGCCGCTTTATTTGCGGCTCTGTAAACATGAGATCCTGTTTGTATGCCTTAAAGGCGCAAAAAAGGTCGGCGATTCGAGCCATGGTCTTGTCAGGAGGGTGTCCTCTAGCTGTCCGATGACGGTCTTCAATGGTGATGGCTGAGTCGCCCTCTATCCAAATCCTGTCCGCCATGTCCGCCCATTTACGGGCAGCTGTCACCTCAGCTGCATGGGTGTAGAGCTTGGAACCAACCGCTATAAGGAAGTGTGAGGGTGGGGGATCCCATTGGGATGCAGAGGGGTTGCCACAGCCGTTAAGGTTGGAGGGATCCCAGTTCCCCATGTTGGATGAAGGTTGCTCTTGGGCCTCATTAAAGTGAACAAGTGTAGCGATGACTCTTGGCAACAGGAAAGGTTTATTGTGGACGCGACCATTGCAGGCTCTTCATGAGTGGTACAATGCAGCCACCACTTTAATTACTTGAGGGTCTGCTGGATTTTTTTGGACCTGTGACTGCAGGTTGCTGAGGAATCGATTCAACAGTTGAACATTGCCCGCTTGTGGTGGTAGGTTTGCCTCATCCGGAATAGCAGCGTTAGCCATAACCGCTGCTGGTCCAGCAGCAGAAAAGCATTCTGCTACTGCTGCAGCAGAGTGCACTGTCGCAGCAGCAGAGTGCACTGTCGCAGCAGCAGAGTGCACTGTCGCAGCAGCAGAGTGCACTGTCGCAGCAGCAGAGTGCACTGTCGCAGCAACAGCAGGAATGTTCTCTACTGTTGCTACAGTTGCAAGAAGTGCTGCTGTTGCTACAACAGCAGCAGCTGTAATAGCAGCAGTTTGCACTTTTGCTGCTATAGCAGCAGCAGATTTTACTATTGCTGTACTAGCAGCCAGAGTTGCTGTAGTAGCAGCCAGAGTTGCTGCTGCAGTTGTCCGGGGCTGCAGTCCGCTTAAATTGGCTGCTGGGTGCCGATTCTGCGACCTCGGGTTCGTTCTGGATTCGCCATCACCAGAGAAACCTGCAAAAAAAATGTCAGCACAAAAAAAATCCCTGCTGTTACCAGCAGGTTTGGGTATTTTTCGTGGGAATTGCTCTCCTTCATCATTCCAATTGAGAGGGCTGGAGGTGGTGGGTACAACAGCACGCTTTCTCTTAAACTGGATCTGCCCCAAATCTTGCAAGGTAGGGAGTTCTGTCGTGCTAGTTGGACAAAAATCTGCAGCTGGAATGAGAAATGCAAGTTGCACTTTCTGCACTTTCGCATTCCGCAATTCTGTGGTAGGAGCCTTTCTTTTCCTGTACTTGCAGTTGACTAGGCAGTATTGTGCATGCTGAGGGAGAGACGAGGGGCTGGACTGTAGCTCACAAGTGGCCTCTTCTGGCAGCACAACCTCAATTCCTGTTGCTGTTTCAGCCCACCGTTTTTGTAAGGCATCAAAGACTGCACATGTGAAGCTACATTCACAAATAAAATGTTGCAAGTCCTCTTCAGCAGAGCAGCCCCAAGGGCATCTATTAGTCTCTCACAGATGCCTTCGTTTGAGCCAAGAGAATGTGGAGATAGCATCGTAACAAATCCTCCAGAGAAAAGTAACAAAGCGGGGCTGGGCTCTCAATTTTCAGACCCAGCTATGCTGAAGTTCTCTACCACGGAAGAGATATCTGTATAGGGCAACGGTGGGGGATTTGATAGAATCAGATTTAAGCCAGACTAGACTTGTCAAGCCTCGGTATACCTATTCTCAACGTTAACTCCGAGCCAAAGAATTTGTCGAGCTCGGCTTGGTTCCATTCGCCGTTCTCATTAAGGAGCTGTTGAACGGTCAAGGGGGGCGAATCAATAGTGTTGATGAAGGTAGGCCACCTCATGAATGGGTTGGGATCAACCCAAGCGTCCTCCATAACTTTGGTACTGCTACCATTGCCAATTTTCCACATGGAATTTTGTATGGCTGTTGTCCCGCCCTGACAGATAAGTTTCCATGCCCATGAAACATCGCCTTTTTTTGTAATTTTTGTAACATGAATCATAACATGATAACAATAAAGAATCCTGTTCGTTTTATAGATAATTATCGAACCAAAGAATTCTCTTTAGTAGATGCTTCCCTGAACTAGGTTTCTAGCAGTTATTTTTAGCATTACGTACTTTAATTCCAGTTTAAATGTCTTGCAGAGACAAGATATGCAGCAGTGCTCTTTGATTAAGCTCCATATTGTCGCTGCCAGTATGAGCAAGACATTGTGTCCTATTGTTCTTGTTTGGCATATGGTGAACTTGGCTTGTTTGGCCATTGTTGATAGAATTGCATGAAATTTACTTCTCTATAGACTATAATTATTTGATGTGAGTGATTTGCAGATGGAAATGTTTTACTGACTTCATTTTCCCAGGAATGCAATCACACTATTTGTTGTTTGCCTTCTTCTACAGGAGTGTCGGAACCCTTTTGATTATTGTGACATTGTCACTTCGACTACACATAAAAGTTTGCGGGGCCCTAGGGGTGGTATAATTTTCTATAGGAAAGGAAGAAAGCTGAAGAGGCAAGGTGCTTCTATATGCCAAGCAGATGAAACTCAAAATTATGATTATGAGGATAGGATAAACTTTGCTGTTTTCCCTTCCCTTCAGGGAGGCCCTCACAACAGCCACATTGCTGCCCTGGCGGTAGCTCTGAAGCAAGTTGCTACACCTGAATACAAAGTGTACATTCAACAGGTTAAAAGAAATGCTCAAGCATTAGCAACGGCTTTGCTGAAAAGAAAATGCCGACTTGTCACTGGAGGTACAGATAATCATTTGTTGCTTTGGGATGTAAGAACTTTTGGTTTGACAGGTAAGGAGCATCCATACTATTTTTGTAGAATTGATTTTTGTTTTTTGACCACTTTCATGACACTTTGAGTCCCTACATTGAGCTAATAGTCAATCTCCTTGGATTCGTGAATTATGAAACGTCACTCCATTCATTCCATTTGTTTTTTTTTTGTTTGGTCATATGTATGTATGTATGTCAATCTCCTTGGATTCGTGAATTATGAAACGTCAATCTCATGTATGTTTGTGGTCTTGTATTGTTTGTTTTTTTTTAAGTTGTACTCTTAATTTCATGGATATACGGCCTGCTTACCCTTTTATGTTGGCATTTAAAGGGACTTGTGGATATTGCTGTATTGCCTATTTTGGATGTGAAGTTACTACAGGGATTGTGATGTTCCATTTGTTGAGCTACCTATCTTTCTAATGTATCAATAAAATTTAATGGCTTGCACGTGGTTTGGGCATCCTTTTTATGGGACTTATGAGGTTAAATTATTTCTGATTATTATTATTTTTAATCCTTCGTTTGTATCAGATTTCATAAACAATAAATTAGTGCTTGCTTATTAGTCAAACCCATGTTTGGTTGGGAATTAAAATCGCTAATTCCATTTTTGATATCATTTTCAGTTAGAAATTTATAAATACTAAATGTAAATAATTTGTATTTTAATCGAAGCTTTTTATTTCTGATTCCAGCTTTAATGTTGACCCACTTTATGATATATGCTGACCCAAAATCTGTGAAGGGTTTCACAAAACTAAGTTGAGACTCTCATTGTTAAGAAACTTTTTGTATTCCTTGAATAGGAAACAAGATTTAAGCTTCACTTAGATTATGACTTTTCTGTGATTTCATTTATTTACTGGTTTTTGTGTTTTTTCTGTAAGAAGGTAGACTTTGGTAATGGGATGAAATGACGTTAGACTGAATCACGTGTCTAGATGTTTCAAATCAAATTGATGTTTATGTTCAGTATGTTTCTTTAAACCACAAAATATGCTGACAATAAGTAACTTAGTCAGTGACCCTATAGATTAAAATTTAAATGCCTTGTCAAACTTTTGAAAATATGCTGTTAAACCTATCGTCCACTTTAAGTGGGCAAGGCCATCAGATCATGTATGCGTTTAAGGAGGTTGTAAGAAGGGTGGAGGGAGTGAATCTGGGAAGATATTGTTATTAGATCTCAACTATATCATGCCTTTACACCATTTCTCCTTTTTGATTGTTTGTACTCGTTTAGTACGCTTATGAGGGTATATGTATTTTTTTTGGGAGCAATTTTCCATTTTTAGCTGAATATTTAACCTCCTGCTGTTCTTGTGGTTATGCATTCCAAATAGGCAAATCTTGAGAAATAAAGTCAGTATCAGCTTTTTTTATCTTGCCCCATATTTCTATGGGGTTTATTATGGTTGAGGTCTTATACTATAATAAATCTCTCCATTTATATTTTTAATTGTCTTGTTATGCATGAGAGTTTTTTTTTTGGGCAAGAGATAGAAAATATATTAGTTTATAAATTTAATGGGAAATAAAATTATTTTAATATCAAGTGTTGTGTAAGATGCGAGATAAAGTTGATTTTAATGTTGGAATTTGTGTTGGATATGAAATGATGTTGATTTTAAATATTAAAATTGTGTTAAATGTGAAATAAAGTTATTAAAAATTATAATAAATTTGAAATATCAATAAAATATTAGTTTGACTTTTTTGTGCTATGAACAAAACAAGGCCATATTGATGGTGAGCCTTGATGCAATGGTCTAAGTTGTTCCTCCGGTTTAGATTACGAGTATGAGTTTTCGAAACAACTTCTTTATTAAAAATTTATCTTAGCATTTTTGTCTCACTGACACTTTTTCTTTATTTTACCCCTTGACACCACAGTTTTCCCCACTTTACTTAAAGATTGTGATGATAGTGTGGTTCGAATTTGAAATTGCCTGATTTTCGGGCAAGCTCCTTTCTCACAAAACTACTTACACTTATTTATTTATAGAGAAAATTACTAATAGATACTTATAGTTTACCCATAATTATACTTTGGATCACATTTTTTAAATTCCTCGCTTTTTTGTTTTGTTTTAAATTTAGGACCCTATTTTAAATTCTTTGGATCTGAGTGAAGGGATTCAAAAACCTTTAGGGACCTAAGTGAATCTGCATACAGTACACTACCCTACCATACCCTAGCAAGCGGGGTTATGCTTGACACCTGCATCTGATGCATGATACTATTGTTTAGAATTTGGGTTCATTGATTACAAAGTTCACAGTTAACCTGCTTATTGATCTCTAATATGAAGTTGGCCCTGGGCCTTGTTGGCCAATGTTACCTGGTGAAAAGCAAATGCATTTCTGCATTTATGCATTTGCCATAACTCTTCTTCACTCTCCCATTATCCAGATCTAAATGTGACTTCGCATGAGTTCCCATGTCAGAAGGAAAGAATGGCCTGCTCCTTATCTGCCATTTAGCAGGTCCTGAGCTCCATGCTGATACTAGTAACGGGTGCCGAAAATCTGTCACATGTTTTATCATGTTCTGCATGGATATTTCTTTGCTGAATGCTTTTAATAGGTTCACGGTGTTACATGCAAAACTATTTGACAAGGTTATTTATGCATGAACATCTACCCACGAGTCCTAAGTTATGTGTGTACTTCCTAACTTTTCCATCACCGTATGTACTGTCACAAATAAAGTGAAATATATAATTTATTCGCAGTATATGTCAACCCTTTGCATGTATTTTTGTTTTATTTTCTTGTCTAAATATTACCAGAAAGTGATGATCTTCATTCTGTATTGCCTGCTACTGCTGAAGAGTGCTAGTCTTCATATTACTAAGATCTAGCCGTATTATATATTTGACATCCAAATCTTCTTATTTCATATGAGGATTGCATATTTGTGATGATACGTTGTGAAACATGCATTCCTTATTGCAGAAATAGTTAAAAGCTTCATCTAAAGATGACTGGTTAATATTCATCTTCTTCAGGCAAAAATTTTGAGAAGGTCTGCGAGTTGTGCCACATTTCTCTCAATAAGACCACCATCTATGGTGATAATGGCGCACTCTGTCCCGGTGGAGTGAGGATAGGTAAACTTAGTTAAGCAATTCACATGCTACATAACTCTAAATCCATGTTGATTTTTTTCTAATTGGTTCCAGGCACTCCTGCCATGACCACCAGAGGTTGCTTAGAGGAAGATTTTGAAACGATTGCCGAGTTTCTTCTCAGGGCAGCACAAATTGCCAGCACCGCACAGAGAGAGCATGGAAAGCTGCAAAATGAATTTCTGACGGATCTTATGCACAGTAGGGACATGATTGAGCTTCGAAGCTGCGTCGAGGGATTCGCATCGCAGTTCGCGATGCCAGGATTCGACGTATGAAATTTCGATGGAAGCTTAGGCCTCCGTTTTGTCATCCCTATTCATTTTTGCTCCGCCTTTGCTGCTGCTGTAAATTAGATTTTACAGCATGGCTCGTCTTCTAAGTCGTTATTTGGAATCCGGAATTCCCATGCCTATCATAAAAGCTCAAGTTACCATTTTGTCTTGCTGCAAAATTTTATTACTTGTACAATGTGTTCTTTAAATATTCATATAAATATTTTTTTCTGTTTTTCATCCAAAAAAAAAAAATAATATTGTATTTAATCCTCAAATTCTGTAACTACAAAATTTTGACTTATATGCTGTATTAGTACGAAGTGAGATTAGTACTGAACTTGATATTGTTGTAATTTAGTCATTAACAAATGCATCAATATGGTTTTTTCATCAAATAAATCCATCACCTATAATTTGTGCAGAGTTATTTCTTGTTTTATTTTGTTTTGTTTGAATTATTTATGTTTGAACTTTTGTTGTATTGATAGGAATGTTTGTTAGGTGTATTTGGGGGTGCATGTGTTTATGGATCGTGCTGGTTTGATTCGGATGAAAACGGGTCAATGTAGGTGAATCAAGTAAAGAACGGGGATTGCCGGGCTCCTACTGTGCCGGTAGGTTGGATTGTCGGTTCATTTAGGCGTTGGGCAACAGTCTATTGTACTCTTCTTGTTTTGTGTCTTACTATTTTTTTACGACCTATGAAATGTTCACTTTATAAGGGGGAGATAATGTGATCGCCTTCTTAGAACAAAAGGAGATTTGAGGAATTTTTGCATCAAAAATAGAGAGGGAAACTATGGAGAGGGAAATTGTGCATCATTAGTGTCTTTGTTTACTAGTGATCTTAAATAACAAAAAAAAAAAAGGATTCTAAAAATATCTCAAACATTTAAAATTAATTTCCTAAAAGTTTTCATCCAAAATATTATTTACTAAAAGATAATATTTTATTTTAGTTTATTTCATATTTATTAGTTATTTTAAAATAAAATTTTATTTTATTTTTGAACATTAAGATTCAATTTTTATTTTTCATATTTATAGATATTTTAATAAAATAATTAATAATATTTTACATCTAATATAAATTTTAATGTTAGAAATATTTGTTTTAATATTAAAGCAATTTCATCTATGTTATAAAAAAAGACTATGTTAATTTATCATTATATAATTACTAAAGTCAACAATGTGGTAACCAAGCGCCCGTGGCCTAATGGATAAGGCGTCTGACTTCTAATCAGGCGATTGTGGGTTCGAGTCCCACCGGGCGTGCGTTTCTCTTCTGCAGTGAATTTCTTTAGTTTTCTCTAAAGATTTTCGTACTCCATATTTCCCAAATTCTACGCTTGTTCAAAAAAGGATGTTCTATAAAAAGATGAAAAATCTAAATATTTTGCTTTTTTTATTCTTTATTTTGGAAATAAAGTAAAATATAATAATATTCATAACCCCGTAATAATTGAAATACTGATCACATTCAAGCAGAGTATAGAACATATAGAAATGATTGATTTATTGAACACTTAATGAATGAAAAAATGATGAATAAAATTAATAAAAAAACAATTTTTTTTTCTATTTATTAATGCACAAAGTCTATAAAACAACACAATTTTCTCTGCCTTAGGATTGCAACTCTTGCAAATTGAAAAATTGTAATAAAATTGAATAAAACTTTAATTCTTTTTTAAAATGGTAAATTATATTAATTTCTTCACTTAATATTTCAAATTGATATATAATTATAATTTATCATTCACTTCACCTATATTTGTTTATTTAAAAAAAAATATAATATTTGCTTTGGGAGATAGGTGGCAAGAGAGGCAGAGTCTACATTAAATGATTAAAACTGAAAATTTGATTAATTCAGTTTAGTTTAGAATATATTGATTTAATTAATAATTTAATAATAGAATTTATTTGATTATATGATTTAAATTTGATTTCTTATATTTGAAAACTAAAGCGATCAAAAATATCATATATCGTCAAAATATTTCATCACGATCTCCAATGTTAACCCCCAAGTCGTACCATTTTTTACAACAAGAATATCACTTAAAAAATAATCGCTGTTTTTCTGATAATAACAATGATCTTAGACTGAAAACGTTAACATGAAACTAACCGAAAAGTTACGAGATAACTCGATATAAATGATCTAGAGAACCAAACAAAAAACTCAGAATCAACTTGATAGAAACCTTAAAAATGTAGGAACGTTGAGGAATTTACCCGATTTTACAAGCATGACTTTAAACATGAAGAGAAAAATTACCCAGATGTTGAGATCAACAAACACCTGCTTTGATAATCAATTCACAAAAGCAGTGATGAATGCCTGAGAACTATACATCACAATCCAACACTCAATACTGAACAAAATATACTTTACATGAATGAGAAGAAAAATCAGTGTTTCTTCAGAAGAAAGCTAATCAATAAATAGACAAACCTGTCATGTAGAATGAGCGCTATGGGTTCTTGAAGCCCAGATGCCAAAAACAAGAAACCAGAACACAAACAAGATCGCCCAATACCTCGCCGGGCCGTACCTGATTCTGGACAGGATAACCTGCCATTCAAGATTGAATCAGGCTTGTCGCCAGGGAAAGTTCATAAACAAAATTAATTTGAGAGGAGAATGCCATGATATTATAGCAATGAATAGAGGAGACAAACAAGACGGAGCACATAGATCTATGTAGTTCGGATGTAGGCACGGAGGGATTATGTCGTACCCATAGATGCAAAGGTTGATCTAACTGAAATGCAAAGGTAACTAGTTTAAGAAATAACAAGGTTTCAATATTTGTGTGTCAGAATATGAACATTCATAAAGTATGCAAGAGAGGTTAATTATGACTAAGCAAACAAACAGGGATCCTACACCATAAACAATGAATAAACAATGAATAAGGAATTCCCCCATATATAATAACTTTTATGTCAGCAATATAGGAAAATAATCTGCTAATAAAGGTTCCAACAATGAATTGGTCCTGAAATAATTAAATGCAAGACAATATACAATCAAATGGGCTGAATAAATGAGTATAGAGGAAAATAAAAGAGAGCGAGGTGATAACGTGGATAGAAATATGAACGACTCAAACCCGACGAGAGATCCTCTCGATCGTGTCTCTAACCCAAAGGATGAAAGACAATTCCAATCCCCCCTCCACCTCATCGTATGCTAGAATAGATCCCTTCCATGCCTAACAAGTGCTTACATCATGGTGGCTAAGATTCTCTGTAAATCTATCCAAAAATCCCAAACTGTGTCCAAATTTTCCCTTAAATACTCGAAAATAGGTTTAATCGAGTTCTAGAAAATTTGAACTGTCGGAAGGCTGGATAGAGGGGTTAGATAAAGCTAGATCAAAAAATGGGTGCACCGAGATTAAATCACATGGCGTAGAGGTCAAGCTGATCTTGGCGGTTGCTATACTAGAGCTAAGACTAGAGAACGACGTGTGGCGACAAGGGCATCAGGCTCAGGAAAGAAAAGACATAATGCCCCTGAATTAAGAAAAACCTATAAAGCCTGCTCAGTTAAGTGCCATTTGAGAGGAAAATTGCAACCAAGTTTCCATTCTTTCTCTTATTCCCAGATTTGTCCTCAACACTTTTAAGCAAAAATTACCCTCGGACAATCTCAAAACATTGAATTTGACTTTGCGCAATATAAAAGCTCTCTAACACAATATGCAACCAAAAATACAATGTGACCTCACTACATAATCACTCAAATAACATAAAATTAACTAAAATAAAGTGCAAGAAAAGAGCTAGAGCCCAATAAATTGCAAAGACAACTAGAGCCTAAGGCCGGGCCATTTAGAGTAGCTAATGTCGATATTGACAAAGGCGATATCATGGATGCTTCGGATCAAGTTCGGTGAAAATTTCAGCTACGTCTATGACTATACTGAGAATTCTTATTCCAATGCATCAAAGCACAATGAAAGTTATAGTTCACATAGTTTACAAGACAAGCTCAAATCTTGACAATTATCCATAACCACTTACTAGTATGTTGAAATTCGAATATCTTGAAATTATATTGTTCACAATATTTTTAGTTTCCAAAAGAGAACAAGTTGTCCAACCCTCACCAAACTTAACATGGAATTGGATTCTTGGGATGGTAAACCGAATCATAAGTAAGGAATTAGATTTCACACTCCAATAAAGAGCTTAACCCAACCATAATTTAGCTTTAAGAAGTAGAGTTGTAAACCAAGGAAAGTGGAGGGTCATTATGTTAAGAGATTTTAAGAGCTTGAACGTAATATCAAAACTTTTGGAGGTTAAATATAACATATCAATATTTTATGGTGGTTATAGAATTTCCCCATTAATGTCCCTACTAAATTAATGAACATCTTGTTAAGCAGGTGACCTAATTAAAGATTAAAAGTGGAAAGTGATAGTTATAGCTAAGTGCTTTGACTATGCGACTTAGCCCATGCATGGGACAAAAATGAGTATTCCCATATCAGAAAGGGAGGGAAAGGTTTTTGGACTTAGGCACCTAGGGAAAAAAACATCTTAGTATGGGTTGTGCTAAAGGAAATATAACCACTATACTCCATGGAATTGAATGGAAAAGCAACTTACAAATCTGAGGAAGATCACTACTGTCAAAGCAATTATACCACCAAGAAGTATGTGAAGGCCATTCCTTGCTATTTTCTGCACAATTATAACGTGTTGTTGAGGTATAAGATCAATAACATTCATATTTTTGGTAATAAAAAGTACATTGACCAATTTACCTAATCATAAATTAAAATTTTCTTTAAAAAAAAATTCCACAAAGTTTTCTTTCAACTTTCTTTTGATGAATGTGCTGTTTTTCACGATTATATGCCAACAATGTGAGACATGAGGATGTTGACAATCACTAGATCATGGAGGAACTACTCAGTATTTTCTTCCTTTACAAGTTGACGAAGCTAGAACAAGTACACGTTTCCATGATGTTCAGTTTTCCTTTCTTTATGCACGTACAAAAAGTAACTCATATTTTCTTAACAAATGGGCAAACTACCCATTAAAAACATAAAGAGGGGGTCACTTTATCTTTTTCTTAGAGAAGACGGGCATAAGAAGGGACAAAAATTGTAAAGAATAATTCAATCTTTTGCTATCTTGTTCTGTAACCTAAAATATTTTAGCCAGATATGGAATCATATCAACCAAATATTACATGATTCTATATCCCTTCATTGATATGCCCTGATTGTTAAATTTTTTTGCTTATTATGTACTATAATTAGCTTATCCATTATAGGTTGTAAATTATATCGTAATTAGAAGTCTCCTATTTTAGGCAGAAAAAATATGAAGACTAGGTTGTACATATATATTTTACTTTTACTTTTAAGGGAGAATACTTTAGAGGGAGGCATAGACATATTCAGACAATATTGTCATGGCATCATAGCCACACCTCTATTGGAATTCTGATTTTCTCAACTGTGAAGGGCCACTTAGGTGAACCTCACGTGAACACGTACTTGCATTTTTGGAGCAGATCTTTGGCATATTGCCCTTATTTTCTCCTTTTGCCATGAATATCATAGTGTTGTTCTACAATTGAATGGAGACCTTAACATGTTGTCCTTTAGTTGTTTGCTTTTTTGGAAGTTTTTCTTCAATTGTCCTTCACTTTACATGGTTTTTACTTGCTACTTGGAGGTTTTTCTAGCCTCTCTGTTTGTGTCCTCCCATTTATTGTCCATCTTTGTTTGTGCTACACTATCAACATCCTTAGTATCATGATGACAAGTAATAATGGTGATTGTTTTGGTGCACGCTTTATTGAAAAAAACTATTCTAATTAGGAATTTCAATTTCAGCTTTTTGTTAACAGAAAAGGATTGTAGGGACATCATGATGGGAGTGATTCAGCTCCCATGGATTCCATGAAGCTAGCCCAATGGAACGTCAAAGACGCTCAGGTGACAACATGGCTTTTAATTTAAGACCACGTAAGACTACAAAGATTGTTTTAGTATTTACAGAAAGTTTACAATCAGGAAAACAGTACAAGGCAACCTTTCCATCCAGGATTATTTTTGTCTTTCAAAATCTATGGGCAGAATTTTCTAACATTGTTAATTAAAAGGTTCCAACTGAATCGCTCTCCGCTGTGAGGGAAGCACATGAACAAGCAAGAAAGATCAATTTTTGATGAAGTTACAACGAGAATTCAAGGTAACTTGCTCCAATTTGACGAACTTGATCCTCCCCCTTCCTTGGAAGTGTGTAATGGGGAGTTCTTTTTTTCTTGATTGGGTGTATTGGGGAGTTACTCCATGAAGAACAATGACTTGTGACACATTAATTTTCAACAAAACACAATTCCACCTAATGCAGTGGCTGATGCAGCTCAGGGAAAGGTAAGAGTAGAGACACGCAAAAGATTCAATGCTTCACTTGCAAAGAATATGGACATATTGTTGCTCAATGTTCAAAGAATCATTGCAATTATTGCAAGAAGTCAGGGCACATGATCAAGGAATGTCTCGCCAGTCCAAAATTGCCAAACAAAGGCATGCCAAGTTACAATTGGCACATCTTCTTCAGTAGTTCCTCTACAGCTAAGAACCAATTGGTTCTCAACCTAGAAATGGTTCAATAGATGATTATTCTAGTTCCAACCTTAGGGCTCCAAGGTAACAACAAAGTACCACTTATGTCCTGGCTTGTTAATTATGGTACTTCTGCTTCTAATCATATGATTAGTTTCTCCAACATTCTTAACAATATTCGGCTATATCATGGCTTATCTAGTATTCAAATTATTGATGGTAGTAAGTTACCTATTAATGTTATTGGAAATATAAACTCTTTAAATGTCTTTATTTCTCCTGAACTTTCTACTAGTCTCATTTTAGTTGGACAATTGCCTGATAATAACCATGACGTGTGATTTTCTTGTGATGGTTGTCTTGTGCAAGATCAAGTGTTAGGGATGACACTTGCAAAGGAGAATAAAATTGGATGGTTGTTTCCTCTGCTATTCCATTTCAAATTTTATTTCTTTAGCTTGTACTGCTATAACCAATAAGAGTGCAGTATGACACCAATATTTGGGTCATCATAACTCTTACGTTTTATCTCTTTACTAAGCTGGGTTTGTTGGGAAATTAATATCAAATTTTCTCTCATCATCTTTCAATTGCTCTACATGTAAATTAGAAAAAATTAAATCATTTTCCTTCCCCTCTCACGGTAGTCATGCTGAAAAATATTTTGATTGAATTTCAAGAAAACTATTTTGATTTAATCCATAATGATATATGAGGCATTACTCCTATTATATCTCAAGCAAAGTATAAATATTTTGTTACATTCATTAATAATTACAATACACACAACTAGATTTATATTCTTTATTCTAAATATGAGGTACTTACTATCTTCAAAAAGTTTTTGGAAGTTCACTTCAAACATCAAAATGTTAAGATCAGATTCTGGATGTAAATATGTCTCATGATTTCCATGCCTTTCTCCTATAAAAAGGAATTGTTACCTAATGATCTTCCCCTTATACACCACAACAAAATAGTGTCGCAAAACATAAGAATTGACACCTATTAAATGTTGTTCATACATCATTAAATTTGTTCTTCCATCTAAATTCTAGGTTGAAGCATTGTCTACAGCGGTCTACTTAATTAATAAGTTACTATTTTTGCTAAATAATGTCTTATTACGTATCATAATTAGTTTATCTATTATTGGCCGTAAATTATATTATAATTAGAAGCCTCCTATTTTAGGCAGATAAACTATGGAAACTAAGTTGTATATATATTCTTGATTTTTCTATTCAAGGGAGAATCTATCAAATGAAGGACAACCAAGCATTCAAACAATTTAACAAAATAAACCAAAATATTGATTTTACAAAAGCATAGGAAACAAAGTGGTGAATCAAGAAAATGGTAACCAAAAAGCAAGTAGCCTAACAACATAGGGACTCAAGTGCTTTTCTGAAAAATCTAAAGCATATATAAAGATCAAGTGACTAGCTTAATATTCTAGAATATTTCTGTTCATTACCCAGATGCATAAAGGCAGGAAATATATAAATAATTCATAAGAATAGGCAATATTTTAAATAACAAATTATGATGATTGCCAACAGAAGGTGTTAAATATGTAAATGGAAGCATTCTCATCACTACAAACCACTTAATTTAATATCCTCGACCATTGTCAAAAGCATACCTTTCCAACATGAGGAGCAATAAGCCAAGCAAGGGTAACAGTAAGCAACCCAGTTGCGACTAGAATCCCTGTACCTTCCACAGCCCATTTAATTGTAGGACTATCCACAGTTACGGTATTGTCAGTATGAACAATAGATGGCTGATCTACTCCAACTTCTTGTGGAATTGCAATTGAAGTACTAGACGGATTAAACCACAATGATACGTCACAAAGCCTTTGCCTCCTAATAGCTGCTAATGCATCTGGATCAACAGACGTATGTATCCCAACAAGAACATGGGTCATCCCTCCTGTTGTAGTCTTTTCCCTTAGTGATTCATACTCCTTTAAAGTAGCTAAAATTTTTTTATAATCTGCATGTTTCACATTTTTGGCAATAGTTCCACATATCTCACAAACAGTGGATCCTTGACTTATAAACCACTTCAATGCACAAGCATAGTGTGCAATACCAAGATCGTTTTTACAAGAACAACCAAGATCAATTAAAGTGTCTTGACGATAATGCGAACAAGATTCCACATCAGCCTTGCAGACGAAAACATCACCGTCTGGGCTAATGAACTCAACAAAACCACTTTTGTTCCCAACATTTGCTTCATCTTTCTCAGTAGATTCATTGTCCTTACTGATATCAGAAATTGCCGTAGGAGGAGGCTCAATATCCAAGAAGCCTAAGGCGGCATCTCCTCTTAGATCAGATTCAGCACAATGGCACACACGACAAAGTAAGTTGCTAGGGTCCTTTTCAATACTAATACTTGATCTCTTTGATCCATTCGCGCTCTTGCTGTTGGTAGGAGGGATAAGAATATGATCACTTACACCACCCCACCCAGGCTTCTCCTTCTCCTCGAGAGCCATTACTGGAGTTGAAGACGAACAATGAACTAAACTCTTATGTTGGGAAACTAAACAATCCTTCAAATATAACTCAGGGTAGAACCTTCAAAAAGTATGATAAAAATTAAACAACAAATTGCACATTGCTACAAGGAATAGAAGTTGAGCATTGTTGCGTCTTATGATAATCAAGTTTGGAGCAATGGTCCTCTAGAAGCTGAGCCGTCATGCGCATTAGTCTTCACAAAATAAAAGAAAAAGACAAATAATTGTAACTTTAACAAAAACATGTATGCATGGCAGCCAACTTCTCGGGATCAGACCTACAAAAGGAAACATCAAGTTCATAATGTGAGAAAGGATAATGCCGTAAAATTTTTCACATAAGACCATACATCATAACAACTTACATATTCCAATAAATGAAAATCACAACAAAATATGGCAAGCAGATCCATATGGAAAGATTAATTACCAATTAAACAGTTAGGACTTGCAAAGTGAAACAAATCATGCATACAGTATAAGAGAAGCTTCCCATGCAAATGAAATAATACCATTTTGCAAACTTAGGTAACTACTATGAAGGCTAAAAGTGAAGTTATACTACAAAAAGTTTGTCTGCATAAGTTGTTAATAATTTTTGCAAATCCATGAACACTTCTCGCTTGATGGTGTTCTTTTGAAATAATTTTGATGCACACCAAGTTGTTAATAGTACTTTTTTTAATAAGAAAAACCCAAAAGCGGGGGAGGATCCAATTCATCTGGCCAGTGGCACCATCCAGTAAAAAAATCATAACAATTCATTTGCAAAAAGAGGCTACAAACACACACAATATATACAATCCAAGTTGCCAGTAAGTTTAATGACATGGCATTGAACTTTTTCATAAGCATGCATTCTTGGTTTATTCCTGAATTTTCCAACATGCCAATATTTCCAAAATTTGTTTTTTTTCAACTAAAGTTTTGTCTCAAAGCCTCAAAGGACTCATATGAAGATACCTAGGCGATTACTGCCATTGTACTAAACATCATGGTTAATCATTCGAACTATCACGGGAGCCACTGGAACTCAAATGCCCCTACAGGGCCTTGTATCTCCACTTATGATACTTGAGTTCCCTCACCTCCCAGATGGATCAAAGTTAACTTTGATGGTTTAGTGTAAGGTGGTGAGGTAGCTAGAGCAATGAACATCATTAGAGATCACCTGACAGACCTCATCCGAGTTGGAGGTAAAAGAGACACGTCCCTTCCCATTGAGTTTAGTGACATCCTAAAAGAGGATGTCGGTTAACTTTGTGCCAGTTTTGTAATATGTTTTAGTGCAATGCTATGACTATGCTAATTTTCAAAAAAAAAAAAAAAGAAGATAACTTTGAAAAATATGGTATGACGGGATAGATTCAAAACAAAATTCCACAAATTAAAAGATAAAATTCATCTGCCTTGCATGAAAAATAGTAAACAAACACCATAGCAACAATCATAGCCCAAATATTAAGCTATTTCCCTTATGCCCACTAAGCAAAGTATGTGGGTTCACATATTCCAGTTTTAATTGCTATTATAAACTAGTTGCCTCGTTTGGTTCGAGGTGAGTTTTTTGCCCAACACAAATTTCAACTATAAAAATCAACTTTATTTCACATCTAATACAAATACGAATATTAGAATTGAAAGTATTTCATATTTTACACACTTTCTAATAGCAAAATAAATTTCTCTCCCATTAAACTTAAAAAATAAAATAGTCTTTTTTTCATGTTAAAAAAAAAGCTCAAACCAAACAAGGGTAGCCACGAATGTCGTAAGGTGGAGAATGCCTCTCCTCTCTTGAATTCCACCTCAAAACCCCGTACACATAAAGGATTCTAACGAGAACTGGGTTTCTTCCTGAAGCCGCCTTGGATCCTAACCACGGTGGTTCCTACCACCGGAGAAAAATCAATCTCAAAGTAATCTAAAACCCAATCTAGGGTTCACAGAACTAAGGTTCACAGTTCAAAGGCAAGATCCTTAGAACAATCAATTCACTCCACAAATGAAAGGAAGAAGGAAAGCAGGAACCGAAATCAACCTGACCAAATGTACTCCACAGCTCGCGATCTCCTCCGAGGAAAAGCAAGAGCGCCGCTCGATCGAGAGAGAGAGAGTGTGTGTGTGTGTGTGTGTGTGGAGCTCAGAAAAAGGATCACTCTTTTATTTCCTTATCAAATACCACTGTAACCTGCACTTAGCGCCAGTGCAGTTTGGGCTGAAAGACTCAGCCCAGCTGTGGTTTGTTTTATCTTCATATTCCTTTATAAAAATTTAGCTCAAGCTTAAACTTATTTTAAATTTATTTAAATTTAATTTACAAATATAAAATATATTTAGATTTAATTCATATAATTCACAAACGAACGAACTCATTAATATATTCACGAATAAGCTCATATAAATTTAAGTTCATAAACACTAAAAATATATACAAATTATTATATATCAAGGATATTAATATAATTATAAATAAATTCATTATTATGATTATAAATTTTTTTTTTATTAAGAAATAAAATATACTTAAATCTCTAAGAGAACATTATATCGAGTATTATAATCAACAAGTATGTCTATGAACTTTATATGAACAGTTCAAGAACGTTAACGAACTGAATACTAGTATGTTTAAACTCATTAATTTATCAATCGAGTTTTTAAAATTATATTTAAATTTATTTATTAATATTAATAAATTAAATATTAATGAGTTCTTATCGAGCTGAATATTGAGCTATTCATTGAGCATTTGGTTCATTTACAACCCGAAGTGCATTAAGATTTTTATTATTTAGTTTGACTGAATAAATAAAAATAATTATATTAAATGTAAAATAAAATTAATTAATTTATTAAACATATGAAGAACATAAATATATAAAATAAATTTTTATATTTTATGTATTAGTTTAATCAAATTAATTTTAATATTTGAAATATATTATGAACTAAACATAATTATTAAGTCCACATATACATTAGACATAAAACATAGTTCATGATTATTTAAAAAATAAAAGTAAAATATAAAATAAAGTAAATCTTTTTTTAAAAAATGTATAATATTAAATATTAGTAAAATTTATTTTTTAAATTAATGAAAGAAGTGATATGTGATAGTTAAAATCTTATTAATTTTTTATTTATAAAAGCCTTAAAATACATACTTGAATTATCATTCCTGCCCAAATTATTTTGTCTAATATCTATTATTGTATTACATGCACATTTCTTAATTTTTTCTTTAATTACATATTAAATTTTTATTTTTATTTTATAATTTTAATTTTTTAAAATTTTTTAAAATAAAAACTAATGACATACATATATTTATAACCTTATTCATAACTTTTTTATATATATATATATTATTAATAATAAATATTTAAATAATCATAATAAATAAAAAATTCTCAAAAAATTTGAAAAAACTTAATTATGTTGTTTTTTAAATATTTGAGGGCTAAATAGTAAAATAAAAAATAAATAATTTAATATATAATTAAAAAAAATTAAAAAGTATATATATATAAATGACTCTTTTTTATATGTTTCAAATTTTTCTAAATATATATAGGTTAATAACCCTTTCGAAACACTAAATATTTAGACTTCATATGATATAATATAGACTTCAACGATAATTTTAATAAATGATCAAAATATAAAAAATTAAAGATAACCTCATTATCTAACAATTTGCTAAGTTTCACAATTAATATAAATCATCCGCTATAAGAAATCATTTAAAAAATTTGTGATCATGGTCATTTTTAATTTGGGACAGATTTCTATAGCAAGTTTGTCCCACCAAATTCAACCAAAATGAATTATTTAAAGTATATTTTCTACATAAAAATTATTATAATATAATGTGTCATTTATCTTCGTATAAAGTTTAGTAGTAATTTAGGTTCATTTGATATGACAAATACCTTTTAAATTGAACTTGGTTAGATAATCAAAATTTCTATTAAATTTTACTAGTGAGATCAAAATCACATTTTTAGTTTAGAATTAATCAAAAATCTCTTCACGAAATTTGTAGCTAACTTCAAGATCTAGATATATTGACGTGAGATATAGAGGATCTCAAGAAACAGAGAGAGAGAGTCCCGAGAGACGGCTGCACGCAATGAGCTAAGCCTGACGGTTAAAGCTTAAATGAGAGAGAGCATCTAGAGCAACACACAGAGGTTTAAGGTGGTTCAAAGAGAAAATTTCCTACATCCACCGGGTGATCGGGTGAATGATTTCACTAAAAAGAGAGGAGAAATGGCCGTCAAGACCAGTACAATCGTTAGAAGAGGGAGCCAGAGAGAGAGAGCTTTCTTAATTTAAGCTCTAATACAAGTACAGTGGAAAGATGAGAGTGCTCCTCCTCATCTTCCCCTCCCTAAAGCTTTGTTCAGGGGTATTAATAGGCGGGTGGAAGAAGAGCTCTGCCCGGATTTTCTGGAGGAGAAAAAGTATAAACAATGCTGAGCCCACGCTGGTGGTCCCACTGCTGTCGGCCACTAGAGGGGCTGGAAACAATGGGCGAAGAGTTTGTCTTCTTGGGGTCCGTGATGGCTGAAGCATGCGGATCCTTGGTTTGCGTGACTGGAAGAAACATGCTGCATTGGAAACGGTGCGGCCAGAGCACACTGACAACGATAGGTATAGTTGAGAAATATCGTCATCAATGTTTAAGGAGAGCTGGGAAACGTTGTGCCCGATGTGGCTAGGAGAGCTGGAAATATCGTGGACGAAGTTTGTGAGCTGTAACCCAAACATCATGGACAAAATTGGAGATCTACAAAAATAATAATCATAAGGTTAGTAGCCAAGCGCCATGTATATGGCTATGATGAAGTGCTGAAATCACATGTCAACAATTACCACCAGTGTTCATTAAAATCGGAGTTCATTTAAGAACCTAAAATGTTGCCAAATTTCTAAGATGAGAATGAGAAAAATTTTAACAATATAAGATTGTGTTTATGTGCAAACAAATTTATCAAAAAGGTAGTTTATGCACATAAACTACCTTTTCAATCATAATATAAAAATATTAACAATATAATAAAATAGAATTTCACAAGTATTAAACATTAAATTTATTCAAACAATATTAAATCATTATAAATTAAATTTTTGATTAACCTAACTATAATAGATAAAGAAATCTCCTACCTCAAAGAATTATAAAAATATCTTTTATTCTTTCTTTCTTCTAATTTTTTTCTGTCATCTCTTTCTCTCTCGCCCTCTCTCACTTTCGGCCATGAAGGGGTAGGGCCAATGAGCAGTTACAATTTAGGAAAGAATGAATCGTAAGTAAGATAAGAGAAACATTATTTTTTCTAATAAGTCAATCTCGATTTAAATCTGGTATTTCTTCTAAAAATAAAATTAAAGAATAATTAAGTCACATAAATTTAAACTTTAATGAATAATGACAAACAGTATTTTTGACTCAAAACTATGTCTCTTAAATATCTCAAATTTTAATATATATTTCTATGAAAATTTTTAATTAATACATTTTTACTTAAATCATTGCTATTATATTTAAATACAAAATTTAATCAAGAAAAATAATTTTTCAATATCTCCCCTAATTTTTTAAATAAATTTCAGTTTTTGAAAAAATTATTTGAAGGTCCAGTATTTTTATAATATTCATTATAATTTATTTTTGGACTCATCCACAATCACCTCAAAATCAACAATAAATTCATTTTCTTCAATACACTCTAATTTTCCCATATAAATTTTTTTTTTATAAAAATTATATTTAAATTTCAACTTTTATACTTCATATTTTCTAGATCTTTTTATACATCAAATAAATTATATGCATTATTCAAAAATTTCTCTTTATTTTTTAGATCCTATATATTCTAAATTATATGTATTGCACAAATTTATAAATTTAATCTTAATTTATAATTTGCATCAAATTCAAAATTTTGAAGTGTTACAGGAAGATCCAAATTGGATTCTCATCTATTTGATAGTCGATCGCTTGGGCCTGTTTGTTTGTAAAGTTTAAATTTAACGAGGTTAAAATTAAATTTCAATAGAAATATTTTTTATTGAAAGTTATGAATGATGTAAGGGATGTGATATAAAGTTAGCTATTATATTAGGATATGTGAATGATGTAATATAAGTTAGTTATTATTTTGGTAATTATGTAGGCTGTAAAATAAAGTTAATTTTTAATATTAAATTTTACGTGTGATATGATATATCTGTTTAAAATTAAATCAAATTAATTTTGAATTATCAAATAAACAGGAGCTTGAAGGTTACTTGCAACTCAACTCAATGCCAAAAGAGACTGAAAAAGGAGAGTTGCTTATTACTTTCTATGCACTTACTTCAAAGTTCTTTCCACTTGTAACTATAAATAGCATAAAAAATAATTTTAAAAATTATAAATTTTCTTTATATACACACAAATATATATTGTTGTATCTGGATCAGTGCCAGCGCATTTTGAGCGTACATGTCGATGTGGCAAAGGCGCAAGGGAGTTCAGTAGCGAATGCGCGCGCGTGACAAAAAGCCCACATCGAAGAACCTGAGCTTAACTCTCTAAGCCGAGCTTCCTGCACAACAAGTATAAAGTAAAGACCTTCATGCTATTTTTAAGAGGTATAATCAACCTGCAAGATCGTGTAATTCATATATATGAGCAAGGTTGTCACTCTCTGAGCACGCTGTCATCATTGGAGTTATGTCAAAAACGGAAGTCACTTCTTTGAAATGATTGCTTCAAGCTATTCTTCTGAAGTAACTACTCTAAGACAGGTTTAGAATATAAAAATCTCATTATACTACGAAAAGGGGGCCAGATTCTGCCTAACTTTCTCTTATAAGCGCGCTCTCTCTCTCTCTCTCCCTCTCTCTCTATCAAAGGGCTAACCCCAGCTCTCTCTTCTATAAAAACTCTCTAGTGATAACTTTTGAAACCACTGAAAGATTGGCGCCGTGATTTTCTTCTCTTAAGCGGTTTCCATGTAAAAAATTCCTTCTCTAATTCTCTCTCATTTTCAATATATATATATAGACACACACATACATATATGAGGAAGACATTGATTGGACTACAAGTAAAAAAATCACATACAACCATATATATACAATAAGTATACGAAGATCATACACGCTCAATTAACGGGATCTATTTAGGTCTGACCTAAATTGATTTGCATCCCGTCAACATAAGCTTGATCTAATCTGATCTGCATTCATGTCTACACGACAATCTGATTCAATCAGATTAGCACGACATCCCCACCCCTAAGAAGAAGTGGCGGAGGAAGAGGACAGAAGCCATTCCGCAAAGCTTTGTAGGGTTTTCGCGTCGGCACGATAATGAGTTTGTGTGAAGCTTAACAGGTCGATCCATTTAAAATTCGGGTACATTTGAGGGTGTTGGCCGTCGACGAGGCAGCCGGGAGGCTCCACCACTTTGTCTTCTCTTGGGCAGAGGAAGAAGGCAATTGATCTCCTTTCTTCATTCCTGTTTACTACTGCCCTGTGCAAGCCACTCTTGTATCTTCCATTTGATAGTGCCTGCCAAAAATTAAGTATACATTGCATATATGTTGTGAAGGTCTTAGAAATTTGGTCTGTCGATTTATAAATTTTAAATCATAGTATCTAAATTTTCAAAATTTTATAGTTATTTTATGGTGATCCAAAAATTTTAAATCATAAATTTATGTACTTAAATTTCATAGTCTATTGCTATGTAATTAATCACTCATTATTCTAAGTACATTTTGTATACATAATTCAAATTAAATGTAATATTTTAGATACTAGAAGGACCATATTGTCACAAACCATCGACTTTAAGGACCTTAGTGTTATTATTTAAAACCATGAAAAATGCATGAAAATATTTTAAAATTTCAAGAATCTAATTAAAATCAATGCTCAAAACTTTAAGACATTAATGGGACCCTATATGCAATTCACCTTAATAAATATTAAGATTTGTATGCTATGTTTAACAATTTTAGTATCTCAATGAAAAAAAAAAAATTCATTCAATAGTTCATGAAATTTACCTTTTTGGTGGATCTAAACTTGTTATTGCATTTTGCTCGATTCATAATCGATTTGATTTTTTTCTAACTTAAAATTAATTTACTTAAAGAAAATCAATTTAATTCATAATCAACTTGTATGTTTACACACACACATATATATATATATATATAT
>JAEMOT010002867.1:360224-377639 GCA_019297695.1 Apostasia ramifera | reverse complement strand
ATATTAATTGAGAAATTTTTATATATAAATATATTATAATATTTTATATAAAAGAAATAAAATTAGGGAAATGCATATACTATTATTAAAAATTAAAATATACACATAAAATAAAAGTGAATTATAATATCACATTAATACAAGTAATATGTATAATGAATATTTTATAAAATATATGTAGCTTATAATTAGACTCGATTTAATTAATTAAAATTAAAAAGAATTTAATAAGCTTGAATTAAACTCGATTCGAAATTCACTCAAACTGTTAAAATTAAGTCATGCATGCTACGCACATAGCACAAGTAGTTAAATTAATAAATTAATTAATAATGATTTAAAGTTTTAATTCATTAAATTATTTAATAAATAAAATTATAATCTACTTAAATAATGCAGTCAATTAACTCCTTAAATTATAATTAATTAATGGGATAATTACCCACATAATTTAGTTTTATTTATGCCTTATTCATCTATTCTTAGTTAATTATACTATGCACACTCAAAATATTATAAAATCTTACATACAGACATTTTAACTTATTTCTATTATAATGAGTAATCATAATTTTTCAATAACCTAATTATAGTTAAATTACAAAAAATCTGAACCGTTCATCATATTATTTTAAGGATATTTAAATATATTTTGAGTGAAAATCTTAAAACTTTAATATTTAGGTAGTGGCAAAGGAAGGAGACATCCGCGACGTGAATTGATTTTAGGACAAATCAGTGCTTTAGTGTGGTATTAAGGAAGAGAAAAATATGTACTATTAAGAGTAAAAATATAATTTTAATGATTTACTAACAAAATATATTTTTTAAAATAGATTTTGATTAAGTTTTAACTCAAATGTGTGTATGTAAGATTTCGTAATGTTTTGAGTGTGCATAGCGTAATTAACTAAAAATAAATGGGTAAGACATAAATAAAACTAAATTATGTGGCATATAGATAATTATCCCTTAATTAATTTATTATTCAGAATTAGATAGTATTTTCTTTTAAAATTAGCGTATTCGATAGTCAATTAATTATAGCTCTACTTGTTAATGGACCTAAAATTAATGCTAATAAACTTTAAAAGAGAGAAATTAACCATAGGCTAATGGGCCAAAAATATAATATGAACCTCAAAATTTAGAAATTCAAATGCTTTTTGATCCTGCCCTATTTAATAAACAGTACTGTCATGAGAGTGAAATTAATTTTAAGTAATTAGGAAATTTTAATGAAAGCCTCTTGTTAGCTTACATATATATTAAAAGCACCTTGTTAACAACTACAAAATTTATGATTGACTCATTCTATATAAAATATATATATATATATATATATCATTTAATTTAAATATTACTCATCTATAATTTATAAATTACATTTCATAATCATAGAGCCCATAAAAATTATATATAAGTCCATATATATCACATTTGTAGCGTGTATATATGGTGCAATGTTCTTACGACTTGCTATAGTTTATGATATGTAGAATATAACAAATGTATGAACAATATAATTTAGTATATAAAATAATAAATTTACTATATCATGCATATATATATATATATATAATTAAGTATACTTTAAAATAATTAGACAAAAGTTGAGGACCTAAAAATAATATGAAAGAGTAGAATAGCAACTTAACTAAATATTTCTGCACGAGAAGAAGTCTATGCAGATATTTCATGTCAATAATATTCCATGCAAGCCTACAAACAAAGCAACAAGATAGGAGAAAGAAAGAGAATGCCTGCTTCAATCAACAAACCCCTGACACAGTTCATCTTTTTCTTCTTTCTTATTAAGTTGTACCATTGTGATCTCTATTATTAGCTTTGATTTAGATTGAAATTAATTAAAAGCTCAATTTAAAGTTCTAAATACTTTCAATTTTAGTTTAGGACACATTACTTATAGGTCATTAAGATACTTTAGTTCTTGTATATTAATGTAATAGTCAGATTCATCTATATATTTGTTAAGGGAAAAAATCGTCATGTTATATAGTCATGACACATAAACAAGTTTGATTGAGTCTCCATGCAAAGTCAGTTGAACGTGAGTTCCTGAACAACTTGGGCGACTTGCTTGGACTGAGGTCCTCTGGTCTAACAGTGTGGAGCTAGTCGAATGGCTAGGTCGAGCAACTGACTAGCTAGCAAGCATCTGTCATGTCATAGCCACTAGGTTCAGCCACTGTCACGCTGCTCAACTATCGCCTTATTAATAAAGCCTCCCACCTAATCTCGCATACTACTCTCTCGCTATAAATGAACTTATTTATGGCAAAAAAGGGATTCCGGATCAGACCCATGAACTCGGAGGGGAAAGACCAACCAGGCACTGTTCACCTACAGTTTGCTATAGCTCTAGCTCTGTTCGACTGGCTTCTCTTCCCTCCAACAAAACTTCTCTTGGCAGCTTGCAACTCGCCACTGCCCTCTCCATTTTTTCCTAGAAGAACCTCAAGGAAAGCCTCTCAATTCTCTCCCATTACAATATTCATTTCCTCTCTAATCAGCCCATCAATCCTATTCATTCTTCCTTACTCTCTTATTTGGATTTTCACCCAAACAATGTCCAAGAATATATTGTAAGACATGCAGTCGGTTCGATTTCACAAAAAAATATTTCATTGATGATCAATGAAAAATGTTATACATAGAACTGATAATGTAGGTGAGGTTAATGTATGATTAGTAACTAAAGAATGGAATATAGTGACCATATTGAAAAAAAAAGAATTTATCAAGGGACCTGGATGAAAATTCAAATTTTATGAAGTACTAGCATACAAAAACTATAACAACTCATGAATTAAACCTATAGGCAAATTATCCTTAAATTTATCAAATTTCAATTGTGACTTATTGATTTAATTAAGCAGCATGAAAAAAAATAAAAATAAATTTAAATTACTCGTTTGATCGCTTTAAATTATAAAATAAATTTTAATTAATTTCTATGCACATGCAGATTACTGTAGAGTGTAAGAGCGCAGCTAAACGACGTGAGCATTATCGATCCGTGCGTACCATGAACGTGTCGCCGATGTTGACGACGAGTGCGCCGGGGACCGGCCGCACTGCCCGCCACTCGCCGGCGGCGAACACCTGGAGGCCGTGCACGCCGGCGTCCTGCAGGAGGATGGTGAGCGAGGTCGGGTCGACGTGCGGCCCTGTCCCCATGGCGAGGTGCGGCTCCGGGCAGGACGGGTAGTAGCTCCACCTCACTATCGACCTGCTCTCAGCAAAGAATTCCCTGTACTCTGCCCGCTCCACGCGCAGGCTGACCGCCAGAAGCTCCATTAACCACATCGAGAGCCTCGTCATCGCCTCGCAGTACCTCTCGTACACCAACCTGTATAAACATACAATCCACTCGTATTATTCTACGTACATACATACATACATACATACGTACTAGCTCTAACTATAAATTAATAAACGCTTCATCTTCTTTCTACACACGATACATATATATTATATGGAAAAAATATATATAAACTAATTAATACAAGTTAAAAAGAGTCTATATATATATATATATAATTATCCTGCTTGATATCATCATCATTCATTCAATAGTATTATTCGACACTAACTATTTCTATTCGACATCAGATCAACAAGATCTGCTCACAATATGCCATTCAAGTTGTTCACCTCCAAGTCAACTAAAAATTAGCTCACCAATATTGTAATTAATAAGAGAAACATTTCTTTTTCTCTCTATAATTAATATACAAATTAAGGCTGAATGCAATTATATATCTTGATTTTTTTCGATCCTAGGCCAGTAGTACTAGCTCAGATTTTCGCATAAAATAATAGTTTAATTTGTGTGTTGAGTGTCGCACTAATTAATTACAATCAATTCTTAACAAATTAAAGATAGTTAAGGAGATTTTTAAATCAACATTGTGTTGATAATAATATTCAATAATATTCGTTTTCAAAAAAAAAAAAAAAACTATAATCAATAAATAGGTTAAGGAAGAAATTGAGTATGATTTTATTTGAAATTTAGTATTAAAATTAAGATTTTCGGATTAATTAAATTTAAAATAAAATAAAATCGATCTTCTTATGGACATTACCCGAATCTCCTGAAATCGCTCCCCAAGGTGGATGCGAAGTAGCCGGCGATGGAGGACGGAGAGGCGGCGGTGCTGTCGTAGACGAAGGAGAGCGTCTCCTTCCACGGGAGACAGGCGGCGAAGCGGTCAGCGTGGGCGCCGGCGTATCCCCACAGGCTTCCCGGCCGGCGGCGAGCCCTCAGCTTGTGGGGAAGAGGGAGGCTGAAGAACTCGTGCAGGCAGCTCAAAGCTTCCTGCATGAGAGAGGAGTCGACTCCGTGGCCGGTGACCTGGAAGAAGCCGTGCTCGGCGCAGGCCGACCGGATGAGCTCAGCGGCCCGAAGGACAGAAGCTTCGTCATCGTCGTGGACATCGATGATGGGCATTTGGAGGTCTTCGTCGGAGACGGAAGAATATCTGTCGCTCGGCCGCCAGACGAACTGGGCGGGTATGGTGGGTTGGCGGCGGAGAAGGGAGGTGTCGAAGAAGACGGCGGTGTTGGCGTTGGGGTCGTCGACGTTCTCGGAGCTGATCATGATAGGGTCCTGTGATGGAGGAAGTAGAAGGGGATGATGAGAATTAGGGTTTGAGCTCATGATCATCAGTGAAGTAGAGAGAAGGGTTTGTGGGGAGGGGGGGAATATTAGAGAGAGGTTTATATATATCAGAAGTACTTGCTGTGTTATCTTCACTGATCAGTGCAAGTACTGCAAGTGAAGTAGATGAAAGGAGTGGTGTTCTTCTTACTCAGTCATAATTTTAGGGCTGGCAATATGTTCAAAACTCTCCCATTTGAATGTACTCAGATTCTAAATTAATTATTATTATTATTATTGTTTCAAATAGGGTAAAATTACCTCAAGGTCTCTAGAATTATATATACATTAATAATTATAGATGTTACCTTGTGATCTGCAAAGCGGCATCTGGAGTGTATACGTGGAGAGCAACCCCAGTAATCAGACGAACGGTCAAGGGGAAAGGCAGATAATCCCCACGAAGGCGAAAAGCATCAAGACAAAGAGTCTCCAAGTTGAAGAGTTTCCAAGTTAAAAATTCGTACCGGTACGGACTGCTCGAGAGGATGCGGAATGGTCTCCCGCGCGTCATTAAAAGAGGTATGGTCTACGGCAGGCGCCGTACATCCGTACCAGTGTGGCCGGTGGCCTACAGGATAGGGGACAGCCCTTGAAACTCCTTAGGCCATCCCACACGTCAGAGTTATAAAAATTCAGACTATAAATTGTAACTCAATAGAGGAGAGGGGGCCTTCTTTTTCTCTCTTTTTGGGCTCTAGATCTGCTCCAAAACTCTTCTAATTACCTTTATAATACACTTTTTAGACTAGTGGAGCTCTCTTTAAAGTCGCCCAGAGAGTGGCGCAGTGGTTTTCCGTCCAACCGGTTTCCACGTCTAAAAACATTGTGTATTTTTGTTATCAACAATTTGGTGCCCTCACGCAGGACCGAATCCTGCTAATCCATGGAGCAGAACCGCGCTGAAACGTCAGTGGCTGCCGAATAGACGTCACCCACCCCCCAGCCAGATGGTGCCGCAGGCGATCGCCAACTCCAAACCCTTACACAAGTGGTGGCCACGCTCTCCCAAACTATGAACTCCTTCCTCACCAACCTTCCAATTCTTCTACACCAGAGGCCGCCTCTTCCTCTGGCGCTGGCACCTCCCCCCGAGGATCCTGTTCCGCCACCCAGTATAGTGCACAACGAAACTCCCCCTGAAGAGGTCAACACACATGCCGTGGGGGAGAGCCGACTCGAAGTCTACCCCCCGGCACCCCAGGTGACCACGATCTTCTCCCCTACGATAATGGCCACCCCTGTGCCCCGCAGCTATAAGGCTCCCAAAGTCAACGACTACAACAGGCTCACCGACCTGGCCCAACATGTCAAACGCTTCGAGAATGCCTTGGCAACAGGCGACCCCATCTCGGACGCGTACAAGTGTCGTCTCTTTCAAAATACCATGACAGGGTTGGCATTGGACTGGCTCGACGAAATCCCCCAGGGCTCCATCCAAAGTTTTGAGCAATTCACCGACCAGTTTCGGACCAGATTCGGCACGTTAAAGACTACTTTTCGAACCATCCATGAACTCTGGTAGATAAGGCAACGCCTGAACGAATCCCTATGGGAGTACGTGGACCGCTTCTCGAAGATGAATGTGCAGACGAAGGACACCACAGATGATAGATCAACTATGATCTTCATCCACAGCATCCTCCCAGGAAAACTCTATGATTCATTTGTCGATGACATGCCAAGAACGCTGATGGAGGCGCGGTCGCACGCCGAAAAATGCATCCACATAGAGGATGCGAAAGTGTTGAAAGCAAGTGTAGGGAAAGACCCTACCACGCATGACAAAAAGGACGGCACCCCGAAGGCGGAACAAAGTACCCCCTAAGAAAGCTTTTCGGGACCGGAAGTTCTCCCCGCAAGAAAAATGCAAGTTCGATAGCGACTCTCTGCGCACTCCAACTCCAGTTTACGTCATTAAGGAGATCTTTTCAGCTCTACAGGATAGGGGTTTCCTCCCGAACAGAGGTGAATGACAAGCTCCCCAACCAGGCGAGGATGTGTCAAAATACTGTAACTTCCATCAGCGCTATGGCCACCTCCTGCACGAATGTCGCTCTTTCTGAGCACTGGTCAACGAGTACATAGAGAAGGACCACCTCACTGGCTACAAGAAAGTCAAAGAGATGTCGTCGAAGGCCGCCAAAACCCTTTTCCCCCAAGGCGAACCACCGGCTCCCGCGACTTGCTCGCCATCGAAGTCCAGTGGAAAGAAATTCTGGGCCACATGGTATCGGCCAAGGGGATCGAGGTTAACCCTGAAAAAATTAAGGCTATCCTCGACCTGGACCCTCCTCGAACAGTAGCAGACATTCAAAAACTAAATGGAAGAATTACGGCCCTCAGTAGGTTCATTTCCAGGATGGGGGACAGGTGTCTCCCGTTCTTCAAGGTGCTTCAGGGAGATCACGCATGCTAGGATGACGACTGCTAACAGGCGTCCGATTCCTTGAAGGAGTACTTGCTTTCACCTCCGCTGCTATTCGCCCCCGCTCCTGGCGAAGACCTCCTCCTCTATATCAGCGCCACCAACAATTGAGTCTCAGCAGTCCTGGTCCGCGAAGAAGCAAGGCAGCAACACCCCATCCATATGTGGTGCCGAACTCAGGTACCCCGCTCTCGAAAAACTATCATTTACGCTAATAATCGCTGCCCGCAGGTTGCGATACTACTTCCAGGCTCACTCAGTCAAAGTGATGACCGACCAACCTCTCCGACGGATACTTCACTCTCCTGAAGTCTCCGGAAGGTTGCAAAAATGGGCGGTCGAGCTCTCTGAGTTCGACGTTGACTTCATCTCGAGGGCAGCAGTGAAAAGCCAGGTCCTCGTAGATTTCGTCGCCGAGCTCGCCACAACTGAACAACCGGAGACGCCACAAAATCAACAACCTTGGGTTCTGTACGTAGACGGAGCCTCCGGGGAACACATTCAAGGGGTCGGGGTTGTTCTCACCAATCCCTGGGGGATCCAACTCAAGAGGTCAGGGAAGATACGATTTCCCGTCACGAACAACCAAGTGAATACGAAGCCCTCATCGCTGGGCTCGAATTCGCGAAAGGCCTCGGAGCACAGTGCCTTTGCATTTACAGTGATTCCAAGCTCGTGATGAACCAGCTTAGGGGGACATACCAAACCAAGGACGGGACACTCAAGATGTACCTATAGAGAGCCAAAGCCCTACTACAGCACTTCACCCAGGCACAATTGCTCCACATACCCCGAGAGATGAACACCACCGCCGATGAATTGGCCAAAGACGAAAAAGGCGATGACCAAGACATCCTAAGGGAAGGCGAACAGACTTGAAGTCTGCAAAGTCACTCCCGTCCCTGAAAGCTGGATGGACGAGATCTCGCGCTTCCTAAGGGAAGGCGAACTGCCGTCAGACAAGCACCAGGCTCGCAAACTCCGGGTGAAGGCCGCCAGATACAACCTACTACAAAGACAATTATTTAGGCGTTGCTACTCGTGGCCCCTGGCAAAATGTGTCCGCGAGGAAGACACGAAGATTATACTCGAGCAGATCCACTCCGGCGAGTGTGGTACGCACGCAGCCGGGCAGAACCTAGCTTTTCAAATCCTCTGGCAGGGCTATTACTGGCCAAGCCTCCACAAGGATGCCAAAGACTTCAGCAAAAGGTGCCCTCAGTACCAAATCTACTCGAACATCCCCAGGCAACCCGCATCACAGCTCCAACCACTGGCAACGTTATGGCCATTTTCGATGTGGGGACTCGACTTTTTGGGCTCATTCTCTAAGTCCGGTAGAAACCTACGACATGCCGTAATCACAACCGACTACTTTTCTAAATGGGTGGAGGCTAAAGCAATGGCACAACCGACAAGCTCAGGCATCAAAAGCTTCATCTGGACACAACTCATTTGCCGATTCAGAATTCCCCTTTCTTTGGTCTGTGACAACGGAACCGCTTTCAAAGGCCGTCCCGTTCGAGACCTTTGCTCCGAGAACGGCATCACTCTTCATTTCGCTTCAGTTCGGCACCCCCAGTCGAACGGTCAGGCTGAAGCGACCAACAAGAACTTTCTCAAAGCGCTGAAGAGGAGGCTCGAAGGCGCCAGATCCTCATGGGCAGATGAGCTGCCAGCCGTCATTTGGGGACTTAACTGCACACCGACAGCCGCAACGGGTCAAACGCCATACTCCCTGGTTTTCGGCGGGGAAGCACTTATCCCAATCGAACTGGAGATATACTCCCCCTGAGTCGAAGACGCCAGTAACTTTGAGCTGCAACAACTCCCCGAATGGCGCTAACAAAACGACAGCAGTAAAAGACTCGAGCTAGATCTCCTCGAAGAAACGAGAGAACTAGCGGCACTTTGCCAGGCTGAACACAAAAGACGCATCATGACGAACTGCAACAAGCACATACGATGGAGGTCACTTGAGGAAGGCGACCTAGTCCTAAAACTGAGAACCACTGTCGGGAGGGACATGCCTCCCGGAAAGCTCGACTCCAATTAGGAAGGCCCGTTCATAGTCCGCAATGCGCTCGGACCGAATACTTACAAGCTCGCAAGATAAGACGGGACTCTCCTTCCGCGGACATGGAACGACAATGATCTCAAAAAATTTTATTCATGAACGTTGTAACTCAATTCGCAAACATTATGATTGCAACGTGAAGTATCGCCAAAATGGCCTTCTAAAACTTGAAACGCCTACGCGACTGACAGTTAAGGGCAATCCCCTTCTCAAAGTCCTAGGCGCTCTCTTAAACTTACGCCTACGCGACTGGCAGTCAAGGGCAATCCCCTTCTCAAAGTCCTAGGCGCTCTTCTTAAACTTACGCCTACGCGACTGACAGTCAAGGGCAATCCCCTTCTCAAAGTCCTAGGCACTCTCTTAAACTTACGCCTATGCGACTGGCAGTCAAGGGCAATCCCCTTCTCGAAGTCCTAGGACTACGCGACTGACAGTCAAAGGGCACTTGAAATGTCAAGCCATCCAAACTTCACAATCATCTCACAATTAAAAAATCAAAAATCAACATTATCATTAGACGTTTCACAAAAACCATTACAAACTCGGATTACAATCTAAAACCTACAAATCATTATCCCCTCATGAAGCTTTAGAGGGTGAGTCTATTTCAATGTCGGCACCGGGAGTTCGAGGAACAACTTCCAGAGGATCCCGCACTTGAAGGGGTGACACAACAAGTGCCTCCCCTATATCCTCCTCTGACTCCACCTGCGAACCCTGCTCGGCAGCTTCCGCCATCCTTGCCAACTCAGCCGCGGTGGGGGGGGAAAGCCACCTTCATGGTGGATACGAAGGCGAACTGTTGATCGAGCCTTTCTGTCGACATGTTGAAATAAGTGCACTTGTATGACTGGCTTCGCGACCTAATACACTCTGCCATGTCCAGCCCTTCGAGGTCTTCACGCCTCACCATCCCCCGATCAAGAAGCGAGAAACGGAGCAGGTTGACTGAACTCTCCAATGCCTCCTTGATGATGGCTTTGAACTCCAGTGACCTCCGAAATTCGGTGATCACCTCTTCGCGAACGCCTTCGTGATTTTGGTCCAAAGACTCCTCAAGCAAGCGCTGCAATTCGGTTTTTCGGCGAGCAGACTCCTCGAGCCTACTCATCGCAGTCCCAAGCCGCCTTTTGGCGAGGCGGCAGCGACTGTCCAACTCGCCGAGCTTAAGCTCCGCCTCCTTCGCACGCGCCTCTTGCGCCATCGCCTCTCGGCCAAGCTGCGGCAAAAACGCCGAGTCAGAGATATCAGAGGAGTCGAAGTAAGGGAGTCGAAAGAACTTACTACCATCACGACATCAATACATCGAGAACTGAGCGCAGCCACTGTGCTCGGCCTACTTGCCTCGGTACTTCGATCCCCGCCGACCCTCTTGACACTTCCTTCGGCGGAAGTCATCTCCCTTTTGGCGCCGGCCTCCGTCGAAGCATCGTTACCGTGTCCTTCGACACTGTCGCTAACCTGGACATCATCTATATACGCCAGGTCATCTTCGTTGTTCGTCGCCGAAGACGCACCTTCAGCAGCCTTCGTCCTCTGACCTGGGCGTGTCAAAGGGTCGCCTCGCTCATGGGGAACCCTCTTGCGCCCAATCTGACGGAGGCGAAACCACCCCAATTCGAGATCCGAGCGCCCTGCAAAGAGATGTCAGTCCCAGATCGAAAACACGGGCTGAAGTTAAAACCACTCACCAGTATAAGCCCGCACGTCATCCTCCAACTCCGGCAAATAATCCTCCGCATCGTGGATGTGCCATCGGATCTCGTCCACGACCCGAAAGTGGGGGTTTTCGAAGACAACACCGTCGCCCAGAAACATAGCCTCACCAACCTTCCTGGGGATTTTGTACCTAACTTCGCTAGCAGCGACGAAGAAGAACTACTTGTACCAATCGGCGAAGCCGGTATCCTTGACCTTGAAAACCGGACAATGCCTCCCCTTCAGAACAAAGCATCCATGAAGACGGGGGTTGTATCCCACGGATCCCTTCGTCGCCGCAACTCCTTCATGAGACAATAAATCATCGTCATGGCGTTCGGCGGGAGCTGCATCGGGACAATACCGAAGTAGTTGAACACGTTCACAAACTCCGGCTAAAAAGGGAGGAACCCCCTCCCCCCGCAGATGGTGGAGGCACACTGCGATCTTTCCCTCCGGGGGGCGCTTGAATGTCATTTCCTCTAAGAGAAATTCGAGCCCAAGGCTAGGGTCTCGCTCCCAAACCTGTTGGACCTCTGCCTCGAACGTATGCAGCGAAAGACAGCATGCCTCCCCGGCAACCCGTCTGAAATTTAGCCACATCTCTCTCGCCCGGCTACACGACCTTTTCACCATCTCGGCCTAAAATAACTTCGGCGAGGACCACAAGGGAAGGGAAGAGAGAAGATAAAAGAAAGGGGAAAACCCTAATCTAATGACAGACCAAACTCCGGAGATAGTAGCAACCCACGAACAGCGCGAGCAAAGTGTGTTCGGCGGCGATTCCCTTCCTCCAACTCTTCGACGCGAGACACCAGATCGGCCTTCTCTTTTTCCAACACTTCGACTCGCTCCCTCACTGCTGCCAAGTCTATCTCCTGACGGACGCACTTCTCCTCCAGCACTTCAAGCGCCTTCGCTGCCTCCAATGGGTCCAGCCTCCGGAGACTCGCCAAGACTTCATCAACCTTCCGCTCCAACCCTGCTACCTGTTCTCGGGTCGCCCCGGTCTTCTCGACATTTTCGAGTTTCTGACAGATCGAGCGAGCGGCATATCGCACATTGAACACGCTGGATGCGGGGGCAGCACCCTCCGCAGAGACGGCCACCCCGACCGAGTTGCCAGACCGCTCCAGCGCAACCGACTCCCCGAGCTTGGGCGCCGCCTCCTTCGCCGCAGGGACAATGGGGTCGACCGGTGGCGAGACTGCCCTCAGTGAAGTTTGGGCCCCATCGTTCCCCACAACGTTGGTGCCCTCCATCGGGATTACAACCAGAACACCAGTGCCAGGCCCGGGAGTCGGCCGTGGAGCCGCGATCACCGAACCTCGCGACCCCCCTTGTTCGGCGGGGGCCCTCCTCGAACCGGAGAAGGTGATTCGCGGCCTTTTCGAGGCCCCCTCCGGGACTATGGGCCTCCGACAGACGGCAAGCTCCTCCCGCTAGCGCCTTGCAAACGGGACTTCATCAACCACTCCTTGGTAAATTGGTCTAATTAAGTAAGAATAGGGACCTCAAATAAAGTCAGTTTTTAGAGACTTATTAGTAATTAGGATTGTTGATGCAAAAAATATACCAAAATAGAATGAAATAAGACGATAATTTTTACGTGAAAACCTGTGGGGGAAAATCCACAATACCGTCTAGGCGATTTAAATCCACTAATCGAATCTCTTCTCTTACAAAGATTGAGAGTCTATGAAGGGAGATCAAATGAGTACAAGAGAGAGAGAGGGGCAGCTCAGCTAGAGAAAGAGCCAGAGAGAGGTGTCCCCAGAGAGAGAATGTCCCAGAGCTTCTCCTCCTCCCTCTTATTTATAGCTTAAAGAGGAGGAGATATAATAAGTTTAGTCTGCCACATCTGATATCTATTCCTGCAAAGGACGATTAGAGAGTGAGTCACTATATTATCTTAAATGCTAAGTTGACATAGTAGTACGGAGAGTACGATCTGGTGATATCTCTTTGAGCTGCTGTTCAGCTTGAGTTGTTCGGCTTGAGCTGCTGTTCGGCTTGAGCTGCTGTTCGGCTTGAGCTGCTGTTCGACTTGAGCTGTTGTTCGACTTGGGCTGTTAGAGAAGGTTCTAACAAGGATAAACTTATTAGTAATTAGGGACCTCAAATAAATTATAATTACTTTAAATCCAGGTTGACCAGGGCAGCTACAGATCATGCATTAAAAATCAAAAAGGCTTTTCTCCCTAAATCACTTTCATCGAAATAATTAAATTCTTTCGAAACATATCTCCATCGATATTTTATATTTATTTTATATCTTATATAAATTTAAATATTAAAAATTAATTTTATTTTAAAACCCAACCTCAAAAATGAACTTTTTTAATTTCGCATCAAAATATTAAAATAATTTTTTTTACTTTACATCTGAAAAGAATTTAAAATATTTTAAAATATGCTTCAACCAAACGCGACCCTGTGGGCCCCTTTCGAATATATTACGATAGCGGAAAGGAAGAGCGGGAAAATAGACTGTAGAGTGAGCTCTTTGGGCTTGAGGAAATGGCCAAAAAATAGGTCCATTAATTGGTGAGAAAAATAAAGACCAGGTTGAACATATCTCTTTTAATCCTACTGGAAATTAATGCTTTTAATGACCATAAAACAATATTGGCTGCCATATTTATATTCCTCTTTTTGATTTATGTTCCCAATTCCAAAGATCTTCTTTTTTTTTAATTTTTTTTGGGCATTTACACCCAGGTCCCTGAGTTTAAGGGTTATCATCACGCAGGTCCACATTTTTAAAATTATGATATCGGAATTCCTAGGTTTTAAAAAATTATCATCTTGGTCCTTTTTTATTTTTTTATTATTAAAAAATATTAAAATTACCATTATACCCTCACCCTCCNGACTGCGCGGCTGCCGGATCGGGTGGAGATGGGGAGGGTAAGGATATAATGGTAATTTTAATATTTTTTAATAATAATAAAAAAAAGAACCCAGATGATAATTTTTTAAAACCTAAGAACCCCAATGTTATAATTTTAAAAACGTAGACCTGCGTGATAATAACCCTTAAACTCAGGGACCTGGATGTAATTTGCCCTTTTTTTATAGCAATTCCAAAGATCTTCTCAGTGATATCTTCTTCCATGATTCCATCAACAAAATGGAATAGAAGTCTACACACATTTCATTATCCATGAATTTATTAAAAGGTTAATTAATTTTTTAGAGATGGGCTGAACTTATTACATATAGGTCCTGCCTTTTTAAATTCAATTCAATTGGGTTCTAAACATTTTTTTTTTAGAAAAAAAAAATCAATATTGAGCTATCTATACTACAATTCAGCTATTTAATATTATTTTATCATAATTTTGTTTTTTGGATAATTACTTGCACCTCACAATAAGTTTATTAATTTATATATTATATAATTATAATTGATAAATTATACTGTATATATTTTTATTATATTATGCATACTATAAATTTAAAAAAAATATTATAGTAGATAAATATCATAATTGCACTGTAAAGGTAATTTTTATACAAATTTTATTGTATGAAATATAAATTATTAAATATAAATGATTAATATATAAAATTCAACGTAAATTTCAATTATAAAAATTAATTTTATTTCACAATCAATATAAATACGAATATTAGTATTGAAAATATTTCATATTTTATATACTTTTTAATATTAAAATAAATTTTTATTCTATTAAATTTAAAAAATAAAATATTTTTTTTTATTCAAAAAATAGCTCAAATCAAATGAGGCCGGAAAGAAAAAATAAGCAAATATGAATAAAATGAGAATCATATTCTTAATTTGGGAAAATTAAAGTCATTGTATGTGTATTACATGTAAAATAAATTTAATTTATTGATTATTGTATTAAAATATATGAATGACATGAGAATAAACTAAATTTTTATATTAAAATTTATGTACAATACTAAAAAATCGAGTACTCTTTGATTATGTGATATTTAAATTAAAAAAAAAATAGCTAATTAAATTTGATTATAAATTAGAAATTACTTAAATGCATTGATCAAATAAAATTTTATGAATGCGATTTAATGCAGTTGAAATGATACTTTTCTTTGTTATCTAAAAAAATTATAAAATATTAAAACTTTTTATAATAATACTAATAATCAAATATAAGTTATTCTTTTTGAAGTTGAGAAAATTATTTTGAAATTATTCAAAAAAAAAAAAAATCTACAAGATATACAGCAAACAACAAACTGAATTGATTAAAATTAATACTTAACATTAATGTAATCTAATAATCAGTTAAATCAAAATAATTGAATTCAAAATGAATAAATAATTAATTGAAATATCAATTTATTGATCAAATTTTAGATTTTAAACTAATTTAAAAAGTCAAATTTAACCAATTACATTCGATTTTACGGTTTAAGTAATTAAAAAAAAAAAAACTCAATCTATCACCCTTCATCATAGTTTTCCTCATTAACGGGATGATTGTGACTTTAGAAAAATTGAATAATTTTATATTAATTATTTTTTGCATTTAAATGGATGCCAATCTTTGATTTATTTCTTGGCTATATACAGTTAGGGGTGGCAAAATGGGTTGGCAGGTCGGGTTCGAGTCGAACCCGAATCCGACCTGACCCGACCCATTTATTAAATGGGTCAAAATTCATGACCCGAACCCGACCCGATTAATAAATGAGTCGGATTGGCGGTCGACCCGACCCATTTATAGAGTAATTTTTGATAAATGCTCAATTCGAATCCGATCCATTTAATAAATAGATCAAAATTCATGACCCACCCTTATATACAGCACACGTTGCTTTAAATTTTTTACATAGTTAACCCTGCGATTTGATTATATAAAATTTATTTATTTTTAGTTAGATATATTAAATAGAAAAGTTTTTTTTGTGAAGCTTAATTTGAATTTTGATCTCCCCAAAATAATGCCCTGATCTTTAGATCAACACCAATATTTTGGGCAGACCGAAAACTTAGAAGAACCCTCGACGTCTAAGCTCGACACAACATTTGAGTTACAAATAATGAACACCAATCTTTTTTTATTTGTCATAATCTTAATTATAATAACGGCCCAAAGCCAACTGTCAGATTCGAGAAATTGACGTAAAAATTTTAGTCAAGTTCGAGTTATTCATTTTAAATCGGGTTAATTTTACCGCACATACTCAATCATTTCATTTTTTGAAAAGTTGACTAGATCATGTGAGAAATAAGTGCATATAGTCAATATGTAAATTAGCAAAAAACTTTTTTACACTCATGTAATTTCCCCATATAAACAAAATTATCAGAATCTTATTGGCATATTGCTTAATTATTTGCAATATGGCAATATTGAGCAGCCCTTCTTGATGAAGCCAGCCCCTTGGAATAGCCTTTTATTGGATTATTAAAAAAAAAATTAATACATAAAAGTTGAACTTCATGGATTTAGCTTTATTTAATTGGGTAAGTTACATTTGGGTACCTAAGGTTAAGTTCCCATCACAATTAGGTCTCGATATTGAAATCAGCCACAAATTAGTACCAATTCTTGTTATATGATTTTCATGACAGGTCCTTTTAGCTATAAATGATAAATTTTTATTAATTTTAATTTTAATTTACAAAAATGCAAGTGAGATCTATTCTCCAAATGCTTGAATTCTTTTAATTTTTATATATATAGATCTCATCCTTTTTTTTTAGTTTGTTACATCCTCTTCTTATCATTTTTTACTACCCAATTCAAATATTGGGTCAATTTTGAATGGGGTCTCAATCACGGGGACCTGAATGCAATTTACCTTTATTTATTTATGTATGCTTGTAGATGATTATTAAAAATGATAATTACTTATACAACACTATAGTGAAGAAATTCAATTATAAATTATATTTATCATTTTCAATTAAAATAAAATAAAATTAATTTTTTTTTTTAAATTAGATAAAATAGTAGATCAGTATAATATAAGATTATTCACTTTTGCTTTTACTGACTTTTTATTCACCGTCAATTCAAATTAATTATTAAATAATACCATTATTTTAAATAATTAGATTTCCAACACATTTAATTTAGGAATGATTAAAAAAACAAATTTTGGTAATATATTAAGATAATAACCATAAAATTTTTAATTCAAGTTTTTTTTATGGTTTTTATAATTTTAAAGGTTTAATGTGAAATCTGTAATATTTATTAAATGTGATATTATATGAGTAATTATCTCAAATTAAAAAAAATGAAAATTTATATTCGTATTAAAGACGCAAAATCAAAGAGTATAAATTCGATTACTGTTGCCTCTTGTCTCATTCTTCTTAATTATTTGCTCTTTCTTTTTTTGGGTAAATTCCACCCAGGTCCCTGAGTTTAAGAATTATTATCACACAGGTTCACATTTTTAAAATTATATCATCGGGGTCCTTAGGTTTTCAAAAATATCATCTGGGTCCTTTTTTTATTTTTTTATTATTAAAAATATAAAAATTACCATTATATCCTTACTCTCACTCTCTCC
>JAEMOT010002867.1:339253-360174 GCA_019297695.1 Apostasia ramifera | reverse complement strand
CGCGAGGCCCCCTAGCTGCGCAGCGGCAGCTGCGCGCCGCGTGGCTGCAGGAGGCCAGTGTCGTGCGGTTGCGCGAGGCCGGATCTGGTGGAGAGAGTGAGGGTAAGGGTATAATGGTAATTTTTATATTTTTTAATAATAAAAAAATTAAAAAAGAACCCAGATGATAATTTTTGAAACCCTAGGGACCCCGATGATATAATTTTAAAAACATGGACCTGTGTGATAATAACCCTTAAGCTCAAGAACCTGGGTGAAATTTGCCCTTTTTTTTTTTTTTAAATAGAAGTAACATCGCGGGCTCTAAGATTAGGGTAATTCTGCAAACTCTTTTTTTATTATTGAGGCTAATTTAAGTAAATAAACTCAAAAAATGTCATAATCCTGATTATTTATTTAATTGTTTATTGTTTGAAATTTGATCGCAATATCTCTGATTGACTAGTAGAATATTTATTAAATTAATTTATTTAAATTGGTTTTTTAAATTATTTGATAATATTTTGCGTGGTGTTTCACTGTTTTGAACGGGAAGTGAGCTATCATTTAAGCCGACTTTGCAGTATTTTAAAAGTATGTGTTTTATTTGAAAATTTTGAATAATTATATATAACGTGGAATAAAATTAATTATTATATTATAGGAATAATTAACTACGTGCCACATCATTTAGTTTTATTTATGTCTTACCCATTCATTCTTAGTTAATTACGTTATGCACACTTAAAATATTATAAAATCTTACATATATACATTTTAATTTATTTCTATTATAACTAGTAATCATAATTTTTTAATAACTTAACTATAATTAGATTATAAAAAATCTGAATCGTTCATCGTATTATTTTAAGGATATTTAAATATATTTTGAATGAAAATCCTAAAACCTTAATGTTTGGGTGGCGGCAAATGAATGAGATATCCGCGACGTGAATTAATTTTAGGGCAAACCAGCGCTTTAGTGTGGTATTGAGGAAGAGAAAAATATGTATCATTAAGAGTAAAAATATAATTTAAATGATTTACTAACAGAATTTTTTTTTAAATAGATTTTATTTATGCCTTATCCTTCCATTCTTAATTAATTATGCTATGCACACTCAAAACATTATAAAATCTTACACACACATTTGAGTTAAAACTTAATCAAAATCTATTTGAAAAAAAAACATTCTGTTAGTAAATCATTAAAATTATATTTTTACTTTTAATGATACATATTTTTTCTCTTCCTCAATACCACATTAAAGCGTTGATTTGTCCTAAAATCAATTCACATCGCGAATGTCTTCTTTCTTTGCCGCCACTTAAATATTAAAATTTTAAGATTTTCACTCAAAATATATTTAAATATCCTTAAAATAATATGATGAATGGCCTAAATTTTTTGTAATCTAACTATAATTAGGTTATTAAAAAATTATGATTACTCATTGTAATAAAAATAAGTTAAAATGTGTGTATATAAGATTTTATAATATTTTGAATGTACATAGTATAATTAACTAAAAATAGATAAATAAAACATAAATAAAACTAAATTATGTGACATGTAGGTAATTATCCTTAAAATAAATATAAAATATTATTTTATTTTTTAAAATAAAATAAAATTTTTAATTGAAAAATATTGTAACTACCATATTTCCAACAATCATTTGAAAAAAAGTAAACATGAAAGTATCTCTACTCATTCAAGGTCGATCTCAAGAAATATTTTTGCACTGCTTAATCTTGTATCAAATACAATCTTCGTACCAACTCTTAACATATCTAAGTCGGTTTTTAACATTGCAGCCAACCAAATTAATTTTGACCAGCCTCTTATTGTCTGTATCTTTAACAAATTGTTGTTAACTCGCATAAAACCGAATAGTCATGCGCTCCGATGAACTTGAATGAAGACGAAAAATGTATAGAGAGGATTACATTTTCCTAAATGACACATTTAAATCGAAATAGAAGCAATGAAAGCTCTACAATCAAAACTGGTTATGTTCTCAGTAAAGCCATGAATTTTTCAAGAGAAACACATGCAAAAAAAAATAAGGTTAACTGTTACTGCTTGCAGACCATCAGGAACAACAGGTTTTGAAGTTCTCAAATTGCAAAGAATACACTGATCAAAGTTTCGATCTAACTCTTCATCATTGCAACTATCTGCTGCAAGATCTGAATTGGGTAGCTAGGAGAAGTTTAAAAGAATCAGGCCATGTTAGCAGCAAGTGCGACAGAGAGGACAATGAACACGTATCTCTACATCTCGAGACGAATACTCTAAAATTACAGAAGCAAAAAAAATTCCTTGGCACCAAGAATTTCAGTAAAAAGACTGACAGGCATCGATCATTTTGTTGCTCTTTGTTCCTCAAAGCTAACCTTGTCAACAGCATTCAACAATATATCCATTGGCCAATTCTTCTTCCCAACTTGCAAGGCTTCCTTCTTCCCATGCTTCTGCAGAATCGATTGCTCGTACCTCCGCATTCCTTCCTTGGCTCTAGCAATGTTACACTGGATACAGTACCACTGGCCCTTCGGTATTGAAGCCCGAGGCGGCTTCATGCAATATGTATGATGCGCCTCATCGCAACCATCGCATAACACGATTTTATCGTCGTCTTTGTCGAAGAAGCAAGATCTACATAGGCAAGACGGGCAATACCAGCAGCCGCGAGTCAGCTGCTGCTGAGAAGCAATCTGACTGTTTCTCAAGCATCTAATGTGATAGTACTTATAAGGGCAGTAACTGTGATCACAAACGAGGAATTTCCTGTCCTCATCCTCACAGGTTCCGCATACCTTACACAAGTGTCCCAATGCCGTTGTCGACGGGTCCGGGCTTAAAATTGAGCTCTCCTTAGATTCATTCATGTCTTTCTTGGCCTCCGAAAATTCAAGCCTATCACATACAGCACAATTCTCGTGTAATTCATCTTGATTGCTCTCCCTAACCAGCTCTATCACTTCGCGCCTGTCTTTTTGACAGGAAGAACAGTACCAGTTGCGAAGAGGAATCTCCTGAACAGCAGGCTCGGCACAAGTGAAGTGGTACATTGCCTCACATTCATCACAAATAAGACTATTCTCGCCAATTACTTCGACGCTGCACTGCCTGCAAGTATAGATCTGCCGCTGACAAGAGGCCTCGCTTTGATCTGTTTTATTCAATTGATCGGAGGAGTCATCACACTTCTTACAGTCATTACTGATGTCTTTATCCACCACAAAGACCTCAAGTAGATCATCAGTGACAGCTTCTGGCAGTTCACTCTTGTCTTTATCACAGGAACTGCAGTACCAGCTGTCATTAGGGACCTCTTCCCTACCAGGCTCGACACAAGAAATATGGTATACTGCTTCACATCCACAGCATGTAAGCCTTTGCTCTCCCAATGCTTCCAAGCCACACTGCCTGCAAGCATTGACTTTGAATAAATACGAAGCTTCACTTTGATCAGGTTTGTTAGAACGATCGGACTCGCATAATGTTAACTGTGCCGTGGTATCAGAGCTCACAGAGTTGTTCTGCTCCAAGGAGCCTTGAAGGTTCTCCTAAAAAAACAATCAAGCGGATTAAAACAATCTATAAGACATGCTAGAAAGAAACCATCCATAACAAAAAGCCAAGTTAACAGAATCACTTGCCTCAAACTTCTGCTCATTACCATCAAGAATCAGCACTTCTCCAACCTATAACAATACAATAATGGCCTCATGAAACTCATACATGTTAGATCAAAGTGATGCGCCGGATCACTAGAACGCAAAAAAGAGCCATTTGAGAGTGTTTCTTCTCTTTTTTTTTTTAAAGACAACAAACTTTGTTGAAGTTTAATAATAGCACCACATACAACAACAACAACAACAACAACCAAGCCTTAATCCCACTAGGTGGGGTCGGCTACATGAATCCTTTGACAGAATAAAATTTAAGCCAAATAAAAGAGTTTAGAATGTCTTTACTTCTTTTGCATAGGATGCTCTCGACATTTTGGAAAGATTACTTGAAAGAAGCTGCAGTTCTTGACCAATTTTCTGAAACTTACTCCAAAACTGTGCCACCAAAAGACAGGTAAGATATTTATCAATTTGTAGATATCAGAAGCATTGAAAATAACCAATGCCGATAAAGGTTATATAATTATGTATGCTTGCTCATTGTGTGAACACTATGCTTATGGGAATTCAATTGACATGGAAAATTCAAAACCAATTACAGAAATTCTATTTCAACAAAGACGATTTGAACAACAACAAAAAATTCATAAATCCAAACAAGTTGAAGTCAGCTACATGGACTTCTATTCTCCATTAATTTCCATGTGAAACAACAATATCCATCAGTGCAAGTGATTAAGGGTGAGAATAATTTGATTTTTGAGCCAAGCAACTCAAGCTCAACTTATCTCAATTTAATTTGAGTTCGAGATGGCCGGTGTCGACTTCGAATTGATTAGAGCCTTAATTGAGCTAACTCAAGCATTCCGAAGAGTTGAATTTTTAAAAAAAATGAAAAATAGGTTGCCTTTGTTAGAATTTGAGATTAGATCAATCTAATAAATATCATAATCACAGCTAACACATACTAATATAAAATAATTATATTAAATCAATGAAAACATTACTTATATTTAAAAAACAGAGATCGATCCGATCATGGCTCGTGACTCGACTCAATAAACTAAATATCAATCCAAAAATCAAGTAATTATCAATCTTCAAGCCATGCTCTCTCCTACAAGTTGTTCAAGTTCACATTTCATGATCCTAAATCAAGTCATATTTTGTTTTTAGATGTCAATTCAGGACATCTGTAGTCTATCTCTTCTACTCTTTAACTTACTTGGATCTAATGTACTCACATTTACATATAGGCGCATAACGACAGCCAAGTCATCCACATGATAGTAGGGAAATTTGCACGTGGATGCAACTAGAACCTAATTAGTATATTTCCTTTTTGCTGATTAATCATTATCAAGACCAATGATTAATACCTAGGAAATATTTCTTCCAATGATTGAAAATGTTTTTTCATCAACAGAATGAAAAGGTATTTAGACACCTGTTGAATGTCTTCAACAAAGGAAACTGGCAACTGTTCATAATCTCCATTTTTCAGCTTTGAGTTAATCGAACTGAAATCTAGGAGCTTAACAACAGCCATGTTCTGAAAACTTTCACAGAGTAACTTGCATAACAAAGCAAAATCCTCTGAGCACAAAATGTGTTGGAAAACTTTTTGACACTTGGCAGTATTGACATTCATATCAGCCTGCGTCTCTATCTTTATTTTTGGCACATCTGCCGCAGTGTAGGCAGTGACATCCTCCCTGAAACACAGGTCCTGAACTTCACAATTGCCAATGTATCTGCCCTGGTAATAACATACGTGTTTGATATGAAAGCATTAAGCACAGTTCAAGATAGAACTAGAAAATAAGAAATGTGGTTGTACCTCGGACTGTGCAATGGACATTGGGACATCAGCCATATTGGAATAACTCGGGAAAACATCAGGACAGGCGGCGAGTGCATCAAGGATGCAACTTTTGATGTCAGTGCCTTCAAGCATGCATTCTAAAGTACTTCCCCAGTGACAATTGGCTCTAGCAAACTTATTGCGAAGGAATGTAACATCATGATTCTCCCCAACTAGCTGCAAAGACAATGACAACAACTTACTGAAAAAAGAAATGTGGATTAACAGTGAGACTGGAAACTAAAAGAATATACCTAGATAAGCACAAAGGATTTTCAAAATATCGCATCAATCAAGAACAAAAAAGAGAAAAATAATAAAGTTAAATTGTATGGCCTTGAAATATCAATTCAAGCAATAGAGAATATACAAATTCATGTACAGTTGCAAGAGGCAAAGGCAATAATCTTTATTTCTTTGAGCACATATACTTGGAAAAAATCACAAATTCAACACATCACATAATCTAACCAATGAACACACCGCATAAAAATACACTAACCAGATCAAATTTCAGATTAACTTATTCTCAGGAATGAGGTTTTATTTAAAAAGTTGTAGACTTGTTAGTGTTGTTGCTTTCATACCAAGTTCTACTGATCCAATGAACATAAAAGAAAACAAATTAAAGAAAGAACACTAAGAATTAATCATCACTACACATTTACAAATAAAGGAAAGTGGAAATCACAGAGCCACTGATACAACTGAACATTGAGACCGCCTAAATATCTAGTTGCAAAAATCTCAAACATTAAGAAGGTAGCCCAGTCTTTACATATTATAATCTTCTATCCAGTTTGAAATGCAAATTCCTAAATCCTGACAATTAACCCTCTGAAAACTTATCATGGTAGAAATAAGATCACGTCAAAGCTACAATAAAAAAGTTTAAACGCTATGAGAAAGTTACATACACGTAAAAACTTTTTATTTCGAGCAGCCTCCTCCCAAAAGGACATATCTGTTAAGCATTTGTGCTAAAGTTTAAAGAAGCCACGGAATGAAAGGCATGAAAACTCAAAACAGATCAAGTGATGCAAATTAGAGAGTACAAGTTATGCTCGTAGCGATCAAGTCAGTATATACTACCACAAACGTAAAGAGAATAGCAGAAAAAGACAGAAAGACAGCTTTTTTGGGCGTAAAACAAGAAAAAACGATAAAAGAATTGTAGACCTCGTGACCATCTGTTCTTACTCGTTTCCTCCTCCTGTAAGTGATAAGCCCCTCCCGGCTCAACTTCTCCAGCTTCACATTCACATTACAGCAGTTCTCTTGGCTAGACATCTCCAGAACACTAAACCAGGAGAAGTTAGGGTTTCAAACGCAGCCAGAGGCCCAGCGCATATCAAGCAGCATAAACCCAGATCCCTAGTCAAAACCACAAGAAACCAGCGAAATCCACCATAAGAGAAGCGGGAAAATGAGATTCGGAGCACCAAAACAGTAAGAACAGAGCAAATAACGAATTGGGCGAGTTGGCGTTAGGACAGGTAGTGGAAAAAACGGGACAGTGGTGAAGGCACCAACTCAGAGAAAGGTTGACAGGAAGTCGAAAGGGCCCAGAAGTAACTGAAGCTTCTCCGGCGAGAACCTCCGGCTTCTTCCCCGGTGCAGCGCTTGTCCCGCCGGGTCTCGGCGGCGAGATTTGAAATTTTGAAGAGAGCGAGGGCGTAGGACGAACGAAGAAGCGGATGAGTCGCAGGGGCATTGATGTGGGGATTCCCCCTGACAACACTTCCTCACTCCCACGGCAACTGAAATGCGCACTAGTTGCACGCCCTGGCTGATCTGCGCGTTCAAGATTCAGGAAGAAGTGCGTGTCAAGAACCTACCTCGGGGTGGTTTTATCTTCCCGGTCCACGATGTTAAAAAAGAAATAAAAAATCGGTCCACGCAGCATAAAACTCTTCAGAATTTCATAGGTGGGCTTGGCTGGGCCGGGCCTTGGGCTTTCAGCGTGGTGACCTATCTGAAAATTTCTAAGTTCAGACAAAATCCCAAACTTTATTCAAATCGTGTTAGGATAATAGTTTTAACTCATTAATCAAAAGATTCAGTTCAACATAACCCATTAGAATATTTTATTTTATATTTTATAAATAAGTCGGGTTAACTGGTTTGATCAGAACCAATTTAAATTACAAATGGTTCAGGTTTGAGTGGAACGTATAATTAATATGAGCCGGATTCGAGTCATTGTATTTAACTCATTTTGCAAAACGAGAAGATTCAGGTCGAGTAATCAGGTAGTCTTAGATCTGACACGAGTTTTGGATGAACTTGACCTGCCACTTCTCTTTGCTACCCGTAGGTGAAAAAATAAAGTTTTGATTTTGAATTTATCCAGGTAGAATATATTTCAATAATATAATTTCTTCCACAGACTTTAATATTATAAAAATTAAATCCCATACATTTGTAATTTTGTATGCACTAATATGTAAAAAGATTCATTTATGAAAATATGAATTCCACCTCAAGTTATTGACCTTTTTTTTTTTGGATGTTTTTAATAAGATATTTTTATTTTAAGATTTATAAAATATTTAAAATTAAATTAACTTTCTTTGGAATGAATAGGTTGTGAAATAAATATCTTAAATGAAAAATGTAAAACAATGACTTAATATTGTATCAAAGTAAATTTTGAAATATTATTAATGTAAATTAAATTTATGAATGATGTGATTTGTAAAATTGATTTTATAATATATTATATCCTAGGGATATATCACATGTTTATGAAGATAAAAAAAAAAATCAAAACTTTCTCCTTTGGTCTTTGATTTCAATCTCTCTCTCTTTCTCTCTACTTTCTACCACCTCCCTCCATCATTGTTTAGTAGCGATAAGTTAGAAGCGACAGTTGAGACGATAAGTTGAAAATAATATGTTAATGTGGGTGTTGCAACGCTCTCGCACATACTCTCTTAATCTCTTTATGGTGGTAGTGGCAAGGCAAGATAGTAATATGATTTTTGCACTCAAGTTCGATAGAAAAGAGAAGGTAAGGGGGTTAAAGCAGCTTACAAGGCTATAGCACGATGATTGCACTCGATCAAGGGAGAGAGAGAGAGGGGGCACGATAAATGGTGATGATAGATCCGTAAGTTGCAATAGCCACCAGAGATTGATCAAATGCATCAAGCAAGCGACAATAGCAACGAATGAGTTGGCCTATGGGAAATCGGAAAAGAGGAAGACGAAATATTAAAAAAGTATCGGTGCATAGCATTATCATCGCCTGATACCACAAGCATCGCTATTAAAACAAACTTGCAATTTAATTGATTCAGAATGAATTAAATCAGGTCAGATTCTTAGTTGAGCTAATCAATCGAGCTCATGTCAAACACAACTACTGACCACTTTTGCCACCTCAAGGTGGTGTATTTCATAGAAGAATAATCAAAATGATCAATATAATTATTAATAGTAACAACAAATTATTATTTTTTTTGTCATATCTACCACAAAATCTAATATAAAAATTAACGAAGTACCAGAATGAAATAGACGTGAAATTCATGAGCATTATTTCTGTAATTTGGAGCTCAAAAGTAGGTAAATATGCTAGGAAGGGCATAGAGAATTCCTTCAATTAGCGAAAGGTTTAAAGCAAGGAAAACGAACAAATTAGAAGCTCATCAGAATTTAGAGGTTGCCGCAAACTGCATTAGTGAATTCTGATGTTGAGGCCTTGCCGCCAAGATCAACAGTTCTGTATTTCCCCTCTGCGATCGTGCTGAGGATAGCAGCATGAATTCTATCTGCCTTGTCTTCAAGCTTCAGGTGCCGCAGCATAGCAACAGCACTCAGCAGAAGAGCAGTGGGATTTGCGAGATTCTGGAATTGTTCCAAAAAAAAAAAAAAATTCAGTTATCAACAAAACCCAAACTCGCTTACCCATCCCCTAATGGGATAGGTACGAGCCGCAAAATTAAACTAGCAACCCACAATTGCACTCTGAACCGTTTCAAGGAAGATCGAGTTCAGGTATAACAAAAATATACCCGGCATATGACCTACTAGTGATTAAATAAAATTGCGTAAGATCATATTTGGTAAGAGGATTAAAAAAAATAGTATGGTTGGATTTTCTAGCTATTTTCAAAAAATACGTATGATATGAAATAAAATTAATTAGTTATATTAAAAATTGTGTTGAATGTGAAATGAAGCTATTTGATTTATTGAAAATTGTGTTGGATATGAAATAAAGTGATTGTTTAATGTTAGAATTTATGGTGAATAAATATAAGCTAATTTTAAACTTTTTAAAAAAAAAATTTAAGATTTAGACTCGGGCTAAACTTAATCATGTATTTTATCCTATCACTAAATAGGGATTTAAGATAAAAAAATTTAAACAGACACTATCTTTTAATTTTTATTTAAAATAAATTATTAGTAATGGATATGGAGCGAGAAGGCTTGGAGAAGGTCAAGGTGGGGCGGGCCGAGATGGGTTGGGTACAGGTGATAGAAATGAAGCAGGGTAGCGGGTCAGATCAGAAGCACACATGAGGCAGGTATGCGAGTATGAGTTTTATTTAACCCAATCCAAACCTGTTCTATTGCCATCCCTAACAAGACAATTCATTATTTGGAAGGGTGGTTAACAGATTCATCAACATATTGCAAACATACTTCTCATTTATTTTTCATATTACAAATGTATTTCACACTTCGCTTGAGTTATTTTCCAACCAGTACTTGTATTTCACACATTCTCATTTGAACATAACCAATAACCGATATTAATTCGAAGTGACGGAAAAGTGTCCACATAACCAAACTGGAATAAGTTAAGGCCACCATCATGATGATATAGACAAAAAATGGTAACCAGTTCACTGAAGTGCAAATCAATGAAATAAAACATGCTGGCGAAGATATGGGGGCTCACTTTTCCAGCAATGTCAGGCGCAGAACCATGGACAGCTTCTGCTAGAGCTATACCTCCTTCACCAATGTTGCAACTGCAGAAAGTTTTAATGTTGATAGCCTATTACAAAAATATTAACTCATGAATCAGGAAAATAAAAGAACTATGAATACCTTGGAGTTAAACCCAAGCCCCCAATCAAGCCAGCACAAAGGTCACTGATAATGTCTCCATAAAGATTAGGCATCACCAGTACATCAAAAAGGGCAGGATTCTTCACTAGCTGTTATTCCAAAAAAGTTTCAGAAAAATTTAAAAAACAGAACATTTACAGCACTATCACTAACCATACCATCATGCAGCAGTTGTCGATAATGACTTCCTCATATGTGATGTCTGGATACTTCTTGGCAACCTCACGGCAACACTGCGAAGCAAAAGTGTCATCTTTTGTACTTTTTGATTTCCTTTTGTAAACGAAAAGCTCATAACAAATAAATATGCGTATAAAATTCAGTATACCTTAAGGAAAAGTCCATCTGTTTTTCTCATGATGTTAGCTTTATGAATTGCAGAAACTCTTTTCCTTCCATTGGTCTGAGCATAATGAAAAGCATATTCTGCTACCCTCAAGCTAGCTTGGCGAGTGATGATCTTGAGACTTTCCACAACACCTCTCACCACCTACATCAAAACATATAAATTGCTCCAAAATAGACCACTTTCAGGAGAAAATTTGCTGATTAAGTAATAAAGAAAACACATAAGCCATACCTGATGCTCAAGGCCGCTATATTCACCTTCAGTATTCTCACGGATGGTGACAAGATTTACATCATCATATCGGGTTTTGTACCCAGGAAGGCTGAAGCATGGCCTCACATTGGCATATAAACCGAGTTCTTTCCTTAATGTAAGATTCAAGGACCTGTGACCCTTCCCAATAGGTGTAGCCATAGGCCCTTTCAAGCCTACACCATTTCGTCTCACAGATTCCAGGCTCTCCCATGTCAAAAAACTTTGAGTTCTAGGATCAACGGTGTCCCCTACATAATGTTCTTCCCATTCTATGGGCACTTCTGCAGCATCAAACACCTGTAGTGATAAAAAATTCTTTAAGAGTTGAAAGAAGATATCAACCATATATACCACGCCTTCAAGGCAATTCCAAACAGAAGAGATGATAAAGCAAACAATCACGTAGTCACCATCAGGCAAGGAGGCTATAAATACTTCAGGAAGCTCATGACTTCCTGGATGAAACTCCTATGATTTTCATGCAAACATAAATTCATGGTATGAGCAGAGAATATACACATAACATCTTGTGAACATCTCTCATTACAAATTCCTTCCAATTATCCTTTAATCAAGAAAGATGACGATTATACACAGAAAATGATTCTGTTATAAAGAAAAGAGTTGAAATAATATGCAGACAAAAAAGCTCTGTGTAGCACCATTTTATCTTTTAGTTTATTGCCTTCACATCACCAATATCAAATAAATAAGCTTCATTTACAGACTATCAGCATTAATGCATTGTGTGTAGTGCTTTGTGCTTATTTGCAACAAACAAAAGAGCCCTGAAAATTTGCATGTTTAGCACATACTATAACACTAGCAATATGAGCCCTTAATTCTTGCACATGTCCTATGAATCAAATCAGTATGCAGAAGGATGGACCACAGTATAGCAATCGAGGAATCTGTGAAAAATGCTATAAGCAGATGTTAAGCTAAATCGTTAATGAGAAAAATACATGGAAGCGGGGAGAATGACATGGAAAAGGATCTTGAATGTAGTGGATGATTGAATTGAATGTACGAAGTCCAATTTAACTGCATCCAAAATGATGGAAATATACCAAAAAAAGCTCACACAAATAGAACGGATGACTCACATGTTCATGATCAAGCCACAGAATTCCCACCTTTCATTTCCGTTCTCAAAACTTTAGGATATTCAAACATAGCCATAATTGTTACCACTTAATACACCAAAATGCCACTTTCAAAGAACTGCATATATGAAATCCTGCATGTCCAACTGCAAGGATGCAGGATGATTTAAAAGAAACATAACAACTAAAAGCATTAAACTCAAATGAAATCGTCAACAAAAGATAACAACTAAAAGCATTATACTCAAACGCAAATACTATTTTTCATGAAATCTCACGTAGACTTTCCAGGGAAAATATGCTTCAAGTCAAGGAAATCTCCCATTTCAAATAAAATAGATACCCAAACTTGAGTAGGAATTCCGGGTATTTTCCTTAATAGAAAACCCTAAATCTAAAGGCTTGGGCTTGCATGGCCGCGATAACAACAATTTATGATTCAGGAAAACAAACAAAAAAAGAGTATGAAAAGATCCACAGAACTTTACCTGCTTAACGGATTCGGCGATCTCGGGGCCGATGCCATCACCCGGGAATAGGGTGGCGCGGATCGGGTTTTCAAGGGAGACAGCGGCAGCGGAGGAACTGAAAGGGAGAGATCCAGCGGGTAACGGGATCGCCCTGCTCGAGAGAAATTCGAACGATCTCCTCCCAAATAGCTGCCGGAGGGCCATCGGTCCGACGAGCCTGGAGAGCCACGGAGAAGGAGAAGGAGAAGCCGAGGCACAGGGAGGAGACCGGAATTAGACGTAAAAGCATAGACGGGAAACAAATATATGAAATTACAAAAAAATTAAATCACATCATCACATGAAATTATTATTATTTTGGTAGATTAAATCATGAAATTAGGAATTATAATATAATTTAAACATAATACAAGTAATCCTAATAAAAAATAAATAAATAAAAGGATAATTACATGTATGTCATACTATTTCACTTTATTTATGCATTACTCATCCATTCTTAATTAATTAAGTTATGCACACTCAAAATATTATAAAATCTTACATATACACACTTAAATTAAAATTTAGTCAAAATCTATTTGAAAAAAAATATTTCGTTAGTAAATCATTAAAATTACATTTTTATCCTTAATAGTACATATTTTTTTCTTCCTCGATGTCACACTAAAGTGCTGATCTGTCCTAAAATCAATTCACGTCGCGGATATTTCCTTCCCTTACCACAACCTAAACAACAAAGTTTTAAGATTTTCACTCAAAATATATTTAAATATCCTTAAAATAATTTGACGAACGGTTCAGATTTTTTGTAACCTAACTATAATTAGGTTATTGGAAAATTATAATTGTTAATTATAATGAAAATAAATGAAAGTGTGTGTATGTAAGATTTTATAATATTTTGAGTGTGCATAGCGTAATTAACTAAGAATAGATGTATAATGCATAAATAAAGTGAAATGATGTGGCATGTAGGTAATTATCTCATAAATAAATTGCATCCAGCTCCAAGAATTTTACAAATTGATTCTAATTTTTTTAAAAATATTTATTTGAATTCGTTAAAGATAGCTTAATTCTATTTAAGACATAATTATTTTTTAATTATTATGACACGTGATTATTTAATTTTGATTTTTTAAATATAATTTTAAAATATTAATATTAATATTTTTAAAATTTTAAATTTTAAAACTACGAGATAAATTAAATTTTATATTTGTATTAAGTCTTAAAAACAATAATGAAAATAGAGATATATAATAATCTTTTAAAATATATAAATTATTCAAAAAAATATGTAAATTATTCAAACTTATTAGAAAATAATTAAATTTTATTTTTCTTTTCTAATTTTTGAAGATAAGTATCGTCATTGTTTATAATTTTATTTAAATTTAATTTTAACTTTCCACGAATACTTTTATTTTATATCATTTTTATTAATCTTAATTTATATATAAATACATTTAAGGGGGTAAAAATCAATTTACTTAGGTAGCATGTCTATGAATAGAATTAATATTAATAAAAAATAAATAAATAAATTGCATCCAGCTCCAAGAATTTTACAAATTGATTCTAATTTTTTTAAAAAATATTTATTTGAATTCCTTAAAGATAGCTTAATTCTATTTAAGATATAATTATTTTTTAATTATTATGACACGTGATTATTTAATTTTGATTTTTTAAATATAATTTTAAAATATTAATATTAATATTTTTTAAAATTTAAATTTTAAAACTACGAGATAAATTAAATTTTATATTTGTATTAAGTCTTAAAAACAATAATGAAAATAAAGATATATAATAATTTTTTAAAATACATAAATTATTCAAAAAAATATGTAAATTATTCAAACTTATTAGAAAATAATTAAATTTTATTTTTCTTTTCTAATTTTTGAAGATAAGTATTGTCATTTTAACTTTCCACGAATACTTTTATTTTATATCATTTTTATTAATCTTAATTTATATATAAATACATTTAAGGGGGTAAAAATCAATTTACTTAGGTAGCTTGTCTATGAATAGAATTAATATTAATATATTAATTAAAAGAAATTAAGAGGCATGCATTAAAATTTCCTTACAATAATATACTATTTTTCCCTAAGGTATAGCTTAAAACTATATGATATCACTAATATAACAAACATCTAAGATTACATAATAGCACATATAAAGGACTTGAAAAAAATAAGCAATTCCATAAACATGCATTAAAATTAAAATTATTCATATCGTAAATCACACCCAAAAAATCCATCTAATTACAACAATCAACTCCTATTTTAGAAATTGATAATTCGATATATTGTGTTTAGTGTTCATGGTCTTGTTTCTTTTGATTCGTGATCAAAATAGTTACAAAAAGAACTATGAATATTTCAAATCAAATATAATTTACAATATTTTTTTATATTTTGATGAATATAAATATAACAAATTAATTTTATTTCACATTATATACAAAATCAAGGCATTGTAAAAAAAAAAAAAAACAGAATTTTACACACAAATTTTACTTTATTATACTATGTACCTCCTATTCACAAAAAAAAATCATGTAACATAAATTTAATGAAATTATAAATTATATTTCATATTTTACACAGCTACCATCCCAATATCTTACTCAAATCTAACCCTTATTTTCACTATGATTACAAACTTCATGTCCCAAATATTTATTTAAATGAAATAAAAATCATCTAATTATTTAAAACAATAGTCGTATCTAATTGTTAATTTAAATTGATAATACTTTAAAAACTAGAAAAGAAAATTTGTACTATCACATCTGACACCGATTTATTTCATCACGAAAGACAAGATATCCTAAGTAATAGCAATACGACAAGATCGAACTTACGAATATATTTACAAGGATACAAAAGAAGAGTTCTATCTTCTTAGGGGTCCTTTAACCGATTTGCAAAGGGCAGTAGAGCCTTCAGATAGAGTCACTTGCAGTATAGAATACCTGAAAGGAGACAAACTAGAAATAAAAAACACACAAGAAAAACTATGGGAAATAGTCAGCCACTCCAAGGAAGACAGTATTTCAGGTTTCTCATCATGCATCCAAAAATTTCAAAGTAAATGATGTTTTCAAAGTGTCAGTAGTTTGGTGGTCTCTCAATTATTCAAGTTCCACACGTTACAGATGTCAATGTTTATGTTACATTTCGATTACAGTGAATAGCAGGCTTCGTAGAGCTAAAGTAATTTACACTTAAAACCCACAGCCTGCAACTTCTCCGACATGTAATCAAATCCTCATTCTTCTTTGTTTCCCTTATTTTGCCTTCCTTTACTTTAATGTTATTTAAATATAACACCAAATAACAACAATAACTAAGTTTTTATCCCACTGGGTGAAATCGACTATATGAATCCTCTATTTTCATTGCGCTTTATCGAAAAATAAGTCCTTATTTATCTCCAAATATGTGAGATCTTTTCTAATGGTTTCTTGCTATATTTTATTTGGTCTTTCTCTTCCTCTTTTAATACAGGCAAAATTTAATAACTCAATACTCCTTATTGGAGTTCCAATCGGCTTGTGGTTTATAAGTCAAAGCTATCTTAGCCGACTCTCTAAATATATCACCAAACCAAACAATAATTTCTCTGAATAATATGACATATCATAATAATATTAAATAAAATGCCCCTCAGTATTTAAGATTAGTGCAACATCAGTGAGTGGCAAATGACAAAGCTATACTTCTTTAAATTCTTCTAGGAAACAAAAAACAGTGCGGTTTGATCCGTTGGTTACTTTGATGTTTTGACAAAACCTAACAAAGTGGTCCATCTATATGACTCACAATTAGTCGAGGGAAAGAGAAAAGGGATCAAACTGCATATACCCCTAAAAACATAGGAACCAAAATATTTTTCTTCCTAAGTTGAGTACTGCAGTTTATAAAGAGGTAAATAATAAAGCCTTAACAATTTGAAATTTTGTTTTACCAGCAATTAAATTTCAAGTTTAATGGAAATTAGAGTTTCATGGCACTTAATGCACCAATGAAGTTTACATGATCATCATGTGGAGATCCAAGGTCAAGTAACTTCATACCGAAAGTCGAACGACTATGACATCAGCAGCTTGCGAAGAATTTAATTTACTTTTGTGGGAAAACAAAATAATATGAAAATTAAATAAAAAGTTGGCAAGATTGCAAACCTTTATCTTGTTAGAGAATCCAACAAAAAGCTTTCCATTCCAGTGCAATAATGAAGTTATTACAGAATCGCAATTAATAGAAGCTACAGGTCTGATGTCGACATGCAGCCCATCTGCTAAAATCTCCTACAAAAAGTAACAGTAAAATTGATACATGCAGCAGTTTGTGTTGGCAAACGTGGATTAAACTGCTTTTAATCAAAATAACCTAAAGTTAGCAAACGACACTATCACACATTCACACTCCTTAACAGTAAATATAGTTTAACTGCCATGCAGCCCAAAGAAGCTTTCATGCAATATTTACAAAATCAACATTAAGAAATACTTTTCATTCTACCACAAACCTGAACGTTGACGAACATATCCCATCCTCCTGTGCACATCCATTTAGAATCTACATGCAGTGCGGAAATTGCGCCCCCATGAATTTGTATTGATTTCATAAACATGTCATTCATCCAAATCTGAAAACAAAATTTGCAAATTAAGCCAATGGTTGTAATTAAGCTGAGAATTAATAACTTGTCAATTAACAAAAAACTAATAAATGGAAACTAGGAAATGGATCGATATCAAAAAGCAAGTATCAAGAATAAGACCAAATCAGGTTAGGACTATAAATGAACCAAGCTTTCAATGAGCTGCTCGTTACCGGCCTTATTAAGAGCTCGTTCATGTTTGTCCATCAAGCTTAACAAATATAATTAAACATACTTTTTAAAAGTACAACTTTTAAATAAATGAACTTGAACATATTAATATAGACAATGTATATAAAAATCGTAAACATTTAAAGCTCAATTAGAGGTTCGCTAATGGACTAGATCAACATTACTTTAGTATTATAATATAGTTTCTAGGAATGTTTGGTTCAAATTACTATAAAATATTTAGATAACATTGTAAAATGACATCTACATGTCACTTAAAATTGGATATAATAGAGGTGGAGTTGAATTGATTTTATATTATCATTCTTCATTATAATAACATTGAACTAAAAATAATAATAATTTAAAGATAACATCGACATTTAGGTAGTATTGACATTTAAATAACGAATATCTAGATAGCATTTAAACCAAATTCCTCCAGTCATATTACAAATTTAGCATCATGGTTTACACACAACAAAGTATTTATTTTTAGTTATTTTTTCTTTCATGGCTATTCAATTTACTAAAGTGTTTAGGCTATCGGGACACAAGTATTTCTATTATTAAATGTATTCTCAAAATTATATGTAACAAAATACATATTCGACTAAAATTAATTGTTACATAAAAATACACTCAATGTATCTAAGTTGACCACTTCAATTTAAGGGTCGATGAATTTTCCCTAAACAAAATTGATTATTGAGCTTGTTAAGATAGTTCAATTGATGGCCCGATTTGAAGCTCAAAAGTAGGCTCGATTGCCAGTTCACGAACAAGCTTGAATCGCACTCAAGATTGTTCATTTATAAAAGAACCGAGCCTGAACATTGTATCAAAAGCTGGCTCTTTCATGAACGAGCTTGAACATGAGCCAACCATGCTCAGTTGGGCTCAGTTCATTTACAGCCTTTAATCCAGCAAGCTGACATAATTTCAGAACAGGCAATAGTATCTAGATGACATCAAATGCATGGCTATGAGGGGTAGAAGTGCCCCGGGCAGAGAGACAAAGCAAGAGAATTTGCGTTTAAAGTGGCACATAGATCTAAAATATGCCAAAATGTACAATCATATCTTTCATTCTTTTCTTCGCTATATTTTATGTGCCACTGATTATATTCAAACTTAAACACGTTAATATACTACCTGCTTCTTTGCGTATGAGGATGTAATACATCCTAAACATGCTGTCAACAAACTCTTGTAATGAAGTAGATAGCATAAATGACAAAATCAAAGCAAATTCCACCACTAGTGTCTCTCCTAAAATGTGCAGGACATGAGATTGATTTAAATAAAACGAAAGTCAACTCTGGTAAGAGAGAATTTTAAGCTATAGTAAAAGCTATAGAACCAGTTAATTACAACCTTGGATTTTTTTTTTTGGATAGACAACCTTGGAAATTATTTCCTTACTTAGAAGGATTTCATATTCCTTCAAACATATGCGGGTAAGAAGTTCATCTCATTTCCAGATAGATTCATATAGATGACAAAAAACAACCACAACAATCATGGTAAACTATGATGGAGAGATGGAATTTCAAAAACAATACTGTCCATCGAACACAGTAATTGAAGAAGGGAAATGCACCAACTAAATGATTAATTGCAGTAAGGAGACAAAACACCCTTTCAGGCCAAACAAATAACAACAAAGCCAGTTATATCTAGCGTAGGCATAGAATCATACAAATAAAAGTAGTTTACCAGCATGTGCAATACAATGCAACAGAATTAACAAACAATTCTTGAGCATTTTTTAAAAAAAAATCTAAAAGACAACATAACACCTCAAAGAAATAGTGAGTGGCACGCAACCTTAAACAAAATCCCGCAAGCATAAAAACATTAGTCACCACAGCTCACCAAGGCTGAGGTGAAGTTAAAATAAATTCCCATTTTAAAAAAATCTAAGACAGAGAAGGGATAAAAGCCACCCGGACTATTTCCTAGTCAAGAAGAAAGGAGGAAGAATGTGGCAAAAAAGGCTAACAAAATCGCACACCTTTATGCACCCACTTTCATATGAAGAAATTACTATATGGTGGTCCACAACAACTGACATAACTGGAGAAGTACTAGATGTATTATCTCCCAACTCTGACAAAAGACTGTAGTCAATAAGAGACCATAATCGAATTGTTCCATCCCAACTTCCACTGTACAAAATATTAGCAGATAGAGCCAACGAAGATACAGTTGACTTGTGGCCGGTCATGATACATGAAAGGGAGTAATCCTGTAAAGGAGAAGACAAAAAACTTTTAATAAATTGTATATCAAAAAATGATTCTCTATAAACCTAGAATTTATTTATGTTAGATCCATAGAGAACATTAGCAGTTGATTAAACCAAAGAGCTTTTATATACTGAAATATAATAATAATATGTCCAATTTTTCCTAACTATACTTGCATTATTATTAGCAGCAGTAACATCTTTTGGAGTTTTCTTTAACTTATAATTTTTTGATTTCTAATACTTTATTAAAAAAAATAAGTATATTATCGCTTATAAGAATGGGCCTTCAAGAATATAGATTAATTATTTCTTTACAACAACAAACAACAATAACAACAACCAAGCCTTAATCCCACTAGGTGGGGTCGGCTACATGAATCCTTTGTTTCCATTGCGCTCTATCAGTTATCAAATTCTTATCTAAGTTTAAGTAACTAAGATCACTCCTTATAGTTTCTTGTTATGTCTTCTTTGGTCTCCCTCTTCCTCTTTGTACATGGGCAAAATCCAGTAACTCAATTTTTCTAACTGGAGCTTCAATTGGCCTACGATTTAGATGTCCAAACCATCGAAGCCGACTTTCTCTAAGTTTATCCTCAATTGGTGCAACACCAACTTTCTTTCGGATATACTCATTTCTCATTCTATCCTTTCGTGTATATCCACAAATCCACCTTAACATCCTCATTTCTACAACATTTATTTTATTTGTATGTTTCTTCTTTGCAGGCCAGCATTCAGCACCATATATCATCGCTGGTCTTACTACAGTTTTATAAAATTTACCCTTAATTTTGGATGGGATTTTTCTATCGCATAACACACCAGAAGCATTTCTCCATTTTACCCAGCCTGCTTGAATCCTGCTAATAACGTCATTATCTATTTCGCCATCATTTTGTATAATTGATCCAAGGTATCTAAAGCGCTCACTCTTCTTGACAATTTGATCATCAATTGTCACATCTCCAATATAAGTATTTCTTTCTTGACTAAATGTGCACTCCATATATTTAGTTTTTGATCTACTGAGATGCAAACCTTTAGA
>JAEMOT010002867.1:320998-337745 GCA_019297695.1 Apostasia ramifera | reverse complement strand
AAGAAAATAATCAATCTGAGTTCTTGAAGTTCCATTCTTGTACGTGATAACATGCTCATCTCTCTTCTTAAATAAAGTATTAGCAATTACAAGATCATATGCTGAAGAAAACTCTAAAATAGTATTACCCTCCTCATTTATCTCTCCAAAACCATATCCACCATGGATATTATTAAATTCCTCATCCATTTAAATCTCCTCCAATAAATAATCTTTCCTCCTGAGGTATCTCTTGTATTAACTCTTCTAAATCATTCCAAAATTTTTTCTTTGTGCTCGTATCTAAGCCAACTTGGGGAGCATACACACTTACAATGTTAATAATCATTCCATTGATTATAATTTTTAAAGCCATAATTCTATCACAATTTCTCTTAACTTCCACTACATGATCTTTCAAGCTCTTATCTAGAATTATACCCACTCCATTCTTATTTTTATTCTTACCAGAGTACCAAAGTTTAAAACCTAGGCCATCAATTTCCTTAGCTTTCTCTCCAACCCATTTTGTTTCCTGCAGGCACAAAATATTAATCTTTCTATGAATCATAATATCCACCAACTCCATTAGCTTGCCCGTCAGGCTGCCTATATTCCAAGTTTCTAATCTAATCCTACTGACTTGAGTTCTACTATGATGGACTAGCTTCTTTACCCGCATCCGTCCATGATGTGGGGACCCTTGCTCATTTTTCACTATACCCAGGCGCCGATGCAGCGGCCCTTGCCCATTTTTCACTGTATTCAGGCAATACAGCGCGTCGCTTCCAGGGAACGCCCTAGCTTTAACGCAATTTTCTAAAGGATTCATGTCATGATTGATTCGACAAGTTTTACGCTGGCTGTCGACTGCCTAACGCAACCCTCCGCGTTTCTCATCCGGGACTTGGGACCCGGCAACGGCGTCCGGGTGTAGTGAAAAATGAGCAAGCTAATGGAGTTGGAGAAGAAATAATAAGCCAAAACTTCGATTAGACTGTAAAGATTATAAGGTCAGTTCAAGTGAATGCTTGGCTACCCAACTTCGATTAATAACTTCAGATTTTAAAATGAAGTGTTGGAGAAGAAATAATAAGCCAAAACAGTACTCTCAAATTAGATGATGGAATCTAAAGAATGAGAATAGAAACATCCTTAGGAAAAAGGGTTCTAGAACTTGAGCAGTAGGACATTAAAGGAGAAACTGATCCTATGTGGTTAAAAATTGTTAATTGCATTCATAAGATTGCAAAACATATGTTGGGAGAGTCTTAAAAAAATTTAAAAAAAATAAAGATACTTGGTGGTGGAAAGATGTACAAGAAAGATTAAAAAAATTTATTATAAAAACTGGTATAAATGCAAGAGTAATGAAAATTTAGATAAGTATAAAGTTACTTGACAAAAATTCAAGAAAGCAGTTTGTAATAAAAGAATGTGACTTTTAAGGATTTATATAAGAAGTTGGACATTAAAGAAGGAGAAAAACATATATACAAGCTTGCCAAGTTCAGAGATAATAAAACTAAAAACTGATTAAAATAAATGCATTAAAGAAGAAGATCAAAAAGTACTTTTTAATAAAAAAATATTCAATATAAATGAATGAATTACTTTAACAAGTTTTTCAATGCCAGTTGTAATGATATGATTGATTTTACTGAATTAAGCATAAAAAAAAAAGATAGAAATTGCTCTTGCATCTGATGTATTAGTAAAATTAAAATTTGCGAAGCTTTAAAAGAGATGACGTATTAAAAAGCAGTAGGACTTAATGATATTTTAATAAATATTGAAAATGTATGAGAAATGAAAGATTTTCTTTTTATGAGTAAGAAATGAAATATTTTCTTAGCTCACTCAGTTATTTAATATGATTTTAAAAACTAAAAGGGTGTCAAATAAATAGAAAAAAGTACATTGGTACCTATTTATAAGAATACAGACAATATACAAGGTTGTGTTAATTATAGAGGAATTAAATTAATGAGTCATACTTTAAAACTTTGAGAGGGGATAATCAAGCATCGATTACGTCGTATTACTAGAGTGTTCCCACCAATTTCAAGACGTCGTATTACTAAAATGAAAGATTTTCTTAGCTCACAATATATGAGTGTTCCCACCAATTTCAAGAGTTTAAGCAGATAAACCGTCATTCAATTACCCTTCTATGAAAACACACCCATGTAGAAGTATAATTTAGTTTTTTGTGAGCCTACCTAGGTCCTCCGCCATTTCTTCCAGGCTTCCCCTCCATTCATGCAAAGGAAAAATAAGAAATACCAACATAAATATTGCAAAATTTTCCATTTTAAGATGCCCAACTTATTCTCATAACCCGTAAAAGTTGACATAATCCATCAAATGATAAATTGAAAAACCAAAAAAATCAAAACAAGCTTATTTTAATAGATACAAAAAAATCTTATCTGATTGTAAATACATTCTCTCATAGTAAAGCAGATGCTCTCAACTTCAGGCTCTTTGGCACACATAAAGAGGTACTCAAAAGATACTTGTGCAAGCAGTAACATGCTCATGAATGACCATATTAATCAATCCATGGATATGCAGCACCATTATGGTTTCTGCCATAAATTCAATTAACTTCCATAGATTTATGAATTCATCTTTGGCACAAGCACTAACACATAAACATGCAACTAGTGCTACTACTTATTAGCATAAAATGAGATTTGATGTGACCTGCAATGACCATGCTTTAACGGACTTGTCACCTCCAGCCGTGTAAAGGTGACTTGTTCCAGAGACAGCCAAGGATTGGATGCCACTATACCGCCAATCATTGTGCTCATACCAATTCTTAAGAAGCTCATGTCTCTTAAGGGTAACAATGCGCCAAACAAAGATTCCACTCCTCCTATCACCGCTTATACAAAGTGGCTGAGCTCCATCAACTACGAATATAGCCATGATATTATGTTCGTGACCTCTAAGGGTTTGTAAAAGAGAGGAGTCCTGGAAATTAGAAGTACAATAAAACAAGATTAAACGGGAAGTTATTCTAAATAATTCTTTTTAAAATTCTCATGATGGCAACTAAACTATTGGAAGTTGCAGAAGGGAGCAGAACAGTGCATCAATAAAATACTTTCCCTAGGTCAAAAATAATTGCTTGAGTTGAATATAAAGAAAGCATAATTAGTTACTACTGAATACAGCTAATAGAAACTAATTCTTCAAATTACTGAAAAGTAGTTGCACAGAAGCGATATTATGGAGGTCAAAAAATGCGTAATCAATAATCAAATTTGGTCCCCACAAAAAACTCATCAAAAAGTCAGATAAAATAAATGGTGCTGCAAAACATAATTGTAATATGACTTAATTAATTTTTACAATTACGAACAAGTTGATGTTGTTTCCACTCAGGACTAGCGACAGTATTATTCACCAGTGGCCAGTCCATTTGGATAGAAAAAGCCATCACTACTTTGATATAATTATATTACACATAGACTTCATTGTTCAGTTGTAAACGCAACCATAGAATGTCTTGTTCACTTTAATGATGAAATTACATGTTGACATATTTTGCTGAATATAAGATGCAACAGAAACCTGAAACTTCAATTTAATATGTTTATAAAAGCTGCAAACTTTTAATCTAATCTACAATAACTTTGCAAGAATATACCTGCAGAGACCACACATTGATGGTTTTGTCAAACGAGGAGCTAAAGAGATAACCTCCTGCAAAAGTGGGATATGCGTATAAGAATCTGGATCTGGTTAAAGCACTAATGCCACAAATCATGTAACCACGAACTTTCTAATGTGATACTTGTTGATTCCTGCCTTGGTGTCTGTTTTAATGTATCAAACCAATTTTAAGTTAGTATTTTACTGACTTGCGCTCTAGTTAATGTTACAAGTCTGGATTTTGTGATTAAGCTCAAATTGTGCCAAACGAGTAACCTTTTAGTAAGATTTTGTGGAAATCTAGTAATCAAGTGAAGTGGATTCAATCGAAGATGAGTTAGAATGAAATGACTATCTCGGTCTCCATAAGATGAAGCATCAAAGTATTTAGGACGACAGGATCTATAGTGAGTCATCGGAGCAACTCGAAAAGATCGAAAGATTACTAGTCTATCTTTGTGTATTTGGTTATCTTTCAGGTAAGATTATGAGGTAAAATAGATTGAATTGTGAGAATGTGAGTGATGAATTAGGTTTTGAGCATTAGATATACAATTTGGGAATGAGTGAGTTCAAGTCCGAGTCAATTTGGTGTGACCCAACGTGAGCTTGGTGCTAGAGAGCTAGTTGACCAAGCGTTTGGTCGACTAAGGGTAAAAATTTGTGAACAAACGGAAGCAACATATTGGTCTACCAAACCTTGGTCCACCAAATCTCGAGCGATCAAGTTGTCTATCTATTTAACATCCAAGTTTGGTAAATTTCTGAATTTGGTCTAAAAAAGGCATGGGTATTGGTCAATCAGTAACTATTTTTTACGACTTGAATTAAATATTATTTCTTCTTTTCGGGATAGTTTTTCCTCATCTATGCGATTTTTTGAGAGTCTATTTAAGGGTTTCATACCCTAAGTTCAAATTTTTTTTGGAAAATTCTAAGATCTATAATGTTTCGTTCTCGATGCTCTAATGCTCATTCTCAAGGGAGACCACCATCATTTCATATTCATATGGTCAATTCTAGGAAGAAAGGTGATTTCTTCACTTGATTATGTTTTCTTTCACACTTCTTTTCGCTCATTCTTGATTCAAATTCTTTTGAGAGCAAATAGTGGTGCGTGATTTTAGACAAGTCCAGATGGTACTCCTAAGTTTTTTTTTCTTAGGTGAGAGAAGTCTAGAGAATGAAGAGTGCAGTGTAGTGGTTTAAATAGTTTCTCCACCCAGTGCAAGAAGCTAATTGGTGTTGGTGGATTTTTTGATGCTTCGGGCTGTGAACATAGTTTAAGAAAGTCTAACCACGTACATCGTTGTGTCTCTTGTCCTTGTGTTTCTGCTTGGTATTTTTTGTTATTGTTAACCTGTTTAAAGTTATGTGAAGAGTTTTTATTTCTGCACATCGTCTATTCACCCCCCAAACGACATCTCAATCCTACAATACTAAGCAACAATGCCAATTGTAGATCAAGCTTTACAAAAACTTGACAAAACACAGGAACATAAACAATATGTTTTTGGAGCCTAAACTACTTGGATCTAGATAAAGGCCATCGATATTGCTATACTGACTGGAAGAAATAACATCACATTTTGCATCATGAAATGGCTCCAATATTTCCCAATGCTACAGGTTGATTTTTGCTCCTAAGGAAAAAAACAAAAAATGGTGATATCAATGTTGCCCTCCAATTTATGAAGCAAAGTTAAAAATATGGACACAAGAAACGAACATTATATAACATGAAAATGGAAACATAGAAAATCGTCAAAAGAATTTACAGCATATGATCACTCTTAATAAATTTAGATGTGAAACAATTCCATCGTAGAACTCATTTGTAGATGTCATACAACCTTCACGGCCTCTCTAGAAATTCAATGCACAAATCAACTAATTGTACCAAGACCATCTACATCACTATATGTTGTGTTGCGTCAACTATCTCTATAGGGAAACAATTGATGAGCGGATGTGGATTAATGCTATTAATAATACATATTTGATTGTCTAAAGCTAGTACCCATGAGTTGGCTAAATTTAACCTTTTCAATTTTATCTTTGAAATTTCTCTAAATTACCTATCTATGATAGCATAAGGTAGGTAAATTTAAATTTGACCATTCCAATTTTACACTTGATATTTCCCTTAACTATCTAGCTATACAAACTGCGCCAACTGCCACCGAGGCTCCTCTGTCGTTGTGTCTCCGCATTCCCGCCGCCGATGATGCCTTGCTTCCCCCTCTTGGTTTGCAAGTGACAATGATGAAGGGGATAAATGAAGAAGGCGAAAATAAAGATAAAAACAACGAAACGGAAAAAGAAAGAGCAAATGAGGGAGAAATTCATGCCAAAGTAAGTGGAATGAGCGAAACCACTGCACATTCATGTTGCTGCATACAACCAAGAAAGATGAAAACATCCTGATCTTTTTGCTTTCCTTTGCTTTGCATTCCTTTTCTTTTACATCTAGGTCTTTTTTCATTTTATTTCAAATCTTGTTTAGCCCCATTTCAACCCAACTTACTTTAAACTCAAAACAAATTGCAATTAAGGTAATCATAGGCAAATTAAAAATACAATACACTATTAAATAAGTTTAATTAGCAACACAATTATTTCTTTTTTTTATTCTAACAAACAATTATTTCAGTAATTTAGAATTAGGGTATTTCATCCCCAAAAATTGCACTAAGCAGAGTAAGTGATAACTCTAACCACGCTTCAGCTGCAATACTCTCATATTTTACTCTTTGTGAACTTATGCTTTGCCTTTACTTTAATATTTTGATTTCTACACTTAATCACGATATTAATATTGAATATAAATTTAAATATGTTGTTGTAAGAGAAAATAATGGAGGGATCCCAAATGAGTATAATGACCTAAACCACAAATAAGAATATCCACTTTTTGCATAAAATATTTTAGTTTTATTTAGTCATGAAAAATAACACACTAAGTGTTTACATGAAAAGGCAAGCATGTGAGAGTAAAAATATCAAAAACAACCACCAATAGAACAAGATTTATGTGGTTCGGCCTAGGCCTACATCCATGAAAGAACATCATATAAAATTTTATTATATCCATGGGAGATTACAAGATAGAAGAATAGAAGCCTCACCAAAAGGTGACATACAATTTTTGAGAGAGTTTACAAGATCTCTCACCTTTGGAATGCAATCTACATCAAAAGAACCAAGGATCTCTCACAATCCTTCAAGCACACAACCTCCCTCACATTCACTCTTCTCCTCTCTCATTTTCACAACAAAACCCATCCTAAACCCTAGGCCAAAAGATGTATGCTGGACAAAATTTCCACCATTGGATTACAAGTCAATCCAATGGCCAAAAATAAGCAAAAGTAATGGGCCCCACAATAGCCCAAGCTATTGGGTTGGAGATTTGGGCTTCATCAACACAGACCAAATGGCCCCAAAAACCATCCCATATATTAACAAAATAAATATAAATTAAATATTATATTTGTAAATTAGATAATATATTAAAATGTATAAATAAAACTTTAAAAAATTATAGTACAAATAAATATATTATTTTCAATATAATATCTAAGTTTATTTATATTTAAATTTCATGCAGTTGAGCACTGCTAGTTACATACTAAGAGGAGTTTTTGACATGATGTTCCACCATGGAAGGTCCCATCATCCAAATATTTGAAACATTGTTAAATATGACATGAAAACGCTTATAAAGTACTAGTGATTCATAGCTTTTAGAATGGTTCACATACAAGTAAACTAATACCATATTTTAGGTTGAACATCATTTCGAAACACAGCAAAAGAGGCTTTTAAACTCTCGCAAAATGTTAAAAGATGCAAGGAAAAGGTGATATAGAGATGAAAACACATATATAAACACAAAGATTTAACAAGACTCACCCTAACTTAGGGATAAATCTTTAGAGAGTGATGGACAAAGAAACACATTAATGATGAACAATTTGGAACTACAAAGGAGGAAGAGAGAGAGAAGCAACAGTCCACAATTTAGATGAAAATCATACTCATAACTCTCACTCAATCAAATATATATATATATATATAAAGTAAACAAATACTCAAATTGGGGTTAGTGAGACTTTCTTAGGGCGCTACCCAAAGCATCTGTGTAGTGCACAATGGTTTCCAGACTGTCACTATATTGAAACATTAGATATGTTAGGATTCAAGGCATCTCAAATTCTTAGTAAAAGATCAAAGGACCAAATCCAATAAAGTTGAATCACTCATGACTGAAAGTCTCTATTGTTTCTAAATTGATTAGGCTATGGCAAAAAGACATGAATAGCAAATCTCTTGAATAAAGCAATGCCCCCTTTTGAGACCTCAACATATTTAAGCTAAACTAAAACCAAAAGTAATATTGATATCTAAATACCAGATAATAGAGTTAGTAACTTAGTACCTCCAACAGCCAAGGCTGTGACAGAGTCATGGTGGCCCTCAAGACTAACTGATTTAATGCTCCCACCATCCATATGTTTTGAAAGATCTTTATCTTCCTTCAAGTTTTCAAAAATATTTTTATTGCCACCAATGAAACCAACATTTTCATAATCATCTGAGACCTCATTGATACTGCAGCTTGTGGAAACACAATTTACTTCATCACGCATGCAGATTATCTCTCCGATTTCAAAGCAATTCACAAAATTCTCTTTCACATGCAGATCATCCACTGTTGCAAAACAGCCAAGTTGAGTTTTGGTTGACAGACTTCTAATGCAACACCACATATCTTTGACTTGTGGGCGGATTTGTGGCTGAAAACTCAGGCACGAAGTAAGAACTGGCAGCAATGACTCGAGTTCAGATTTCAACAGAAAAGCCTCCAATCTGGATAGCACTTTTTCCTTCCAAACCTCATAATGATTCAAAAACGACTCTGAAATTTCTCCACCTACACCATTCAATAAGAGACTACAAAAACCCTGAAACAACTCCTTCCCAAGCATGTGATCATCTAAAAGAATCATTGCAATGAGACAAGCCAAGGACCAAACATCTGAAGAATAGCCCACCAAACCATCAAAACCGCCAATCCTATCAATCCCACTTAAAGAAACAAACACTTCCGGGCTTACGAATATTGCTGAATCAGAAACAGAAGCGCCACCAACCCCCCCACGAGCTCTCCTCCCAGTTATCAAAACTGAGCTCAAATCAAGAATACAATGCCCATATTCATCAAACAGAAAACAATCTAGCACCAAACAGCCACAGACAATACTTTCAGAATGCAGCCGTAGCACCGCCTCACACATCTCCAAACCCATCACCGAAAATCCAACCGTACCTTCCATCCTCCAGTCCTCGCCCAAAACATCCAAAACTCCTTTATCAAACCTCTCGCATACCAAATACAAGCGAGAATACTCGTCGTCCGAGCTCATCCACAACCCAAAGACCCTGGAAATTCCGCGTCGCTGCATAGACGAAGCATCCACGAGCAAACGCAGGCGATCTCTCCCGCATTCCCCCATCCTCTGAAGTGAATCCATCACTCGGGCGATATAACTAAGATGGAATGGGCCAGACTTGTGGGTGCTAGAGCAGTACGAAGCAGCTAGTGGAAGGAGGCGCACCTTGCCGTTCTTCATGGAAGAAGAAGAGAGAAAACCCGTAAACGTCCCTGCAGAAGAACCCAAGGACTCGTGGGTGATGGATTCGGCCGGAAGGATCAAGTCCTTCCATTTTGCGAAAAGGTCTTCGGTCCACGGGAGGGGGAAGACGAAGGTATGAGGATTGACCTCTGAATTGGCGCACTGCTTCGAGCTCGATTCTTGGGATTGGTCGTCCGGAGAGCAGAACCGGAGGAGATCTATGTTCTTGGGAAGGGCCGATGCGCCCATGTCCGGGAGGCGAACGAGGACATTGCAAGCTGGGCAGCGGATTGTCGAAGGGGCGGCGGGGCGGCGAGGGAGGAGTGAGAGGCAAGACTCGCAGGCGGAGTGGCCGCAGGGGAGGACGCGAGGGACTGCGCCTCCGGCAAATTCGAACGGCTGCAAGCACACCGGGCACTCCGGCGGCTCCATCTCGTTCCCCTCGATTTTAGCAGCCGAGGTGCTTAGTCTGTTATCTGTGGTATATACAATTATTTATTTATTTATCTATTGGAGAAATTATTTATTTAGTCTGTAAATTCGTTTTTTTTCATTAAAAAATCATTTTTTTTGTAAATTCGTTTATATATCATTAAAATTTTAAATTTCATTGCCAGAAGCATTGTCATTTTTTCTATCAGCTTTTTTGGATTTTGAAATAAAAAATAAATAAATAAATGATTTTACAACACTATCAACATAAGTGGAGGTAATATAAAAAAAAAATATTTACACAATGAACATAAAAATTAGACTAGTTTATAGATTTTATCATAAATCTCAAAATATTACAAATATTACATCTAAAATAATTTTTTTTTCATTTTTCACTTTCTGCAGTAAATTCTATCAGAAGATTTAATCATAGTTAAATCTCAGAAAGGTCTGATGCTCGCTCGTGATGCCCGCGTAAAAGAAAAACGTAAATAGCAAAGTAATGCTCGTGTGAATACGTTATCACCTCGCGAGAATATGCTACTGCAAGAACCAATGCAGCTCTGCGATACGCTAACATGAAGGTCGATGGTTAAACAATGCGATCAATGGCTGAAATTTTGTTGAAATTTAACTATGCTTAAATCTTCTGATAGAATTTACGACAGGATGTGAAAAATAAAAAAATAACTATTTTAGATGTGATATATATAATATTTTGAGATTTATGATAATATTCATAAATTAGTCTAATTTTTATGTTCATCACGTAAATATTCCTATAAAAAAATATATGAAACAGAAGGAAGCAAATTATTTTTTATCCCAATTTTAATTTTTTTTTATATTGGTTCATGATTTTAAATCATTTTACTTTTATAGTATCCTGCCTATTTCATTTCACATAAAACGTAAGTTTTACTGAAAAATAATATTTAAATTTATAATCAGTAAAATTAATTAATAAATTATTTTAATTAATTAAAAAAAATTAAATAAATTATTTGATAAATAATATTATTAAATTTTATAAATAAAAAATATTTTAAAATTAAAATTAAACTACACCGTCTTATAAATAAGAATTTATCAAATTAAATTAGAACGTCAATTTAAATTCAATAAATTAGATTGAGGTTAGGAATTTAAGACAATGTCTCACACTTAAATCTAACAGTAATTATCATTTAAATAAATATTGGGTCACGCAATTTGAGCTAAATGAATAATCCAAGTCTAAGAGAATAATTTAATATTAAAATCAAATAATTAGATTAATTTATTTTAGAAAAAAAATTATACCTTAGTCAAAAAAATTCAAATAGTAGATAATAAGCTCAAGTAGTAGCGACACAAGTAAAGCAGATTGCTCGGGTTGGCGTGCTTGAGTGGCATGTTTTGGAGGCAAAGTAACGAGCCGAGCGGCAAAGAAAGTGACAAGCAACTTCGTACTGGTTGGTGAGGCAACGGGCAGTAGAGGTGGGCACATGCTAGAGACTGGGAACAAAAAGGTAGCGGGCATCAGAGGCAAAAGAGCTTTGGAGATGGGCGAGTATGCAAAGTACTTAAAACACTCGGAGATAATCCAGAGAGAGAGAGCAACAGATATAGGAGATTTTTTTGCTTTCTGGAAAATGGATAAATAAGCTAATTTGAGAATTCCCAGTAAAGGTTAATCATATCATTTCCTTCACCAAAATATTATTCCCTTAACCTGGATCTAGGCTTTGAAAAAACTCAAACATAATTTCATTTATTAAATGCTACTTTTTATTACAATGCAAGTCGATCTCTTTATATAGAGAAATCTCATAAAAAATTTAAAAATATAATATTAAATAAAAAAATAAAATACTAAATAAATAAAAATAAATATGAAACTAATTACAATAAAATAAAATAAGCTCTAAATTCTTTAAATTTCTCAAATCTGCTCTAAATCAAATCAAATTAAATTAATTTAAATAAAATTAATATAAAAATCTTCAATAATTTTAATTAATTTGAATTTAAATTTTAATTTAATACAAAGTATTATTTTAATCGTCCAATTTAATATTGACTTGTATGCTCACAAATTAAAGGTTTCACTTATATCTTCTGAATTCTTAAATGACTTTTATTCCTATCCTAAACTAATTTATATATTATTATTATTATCATCATTATCATTACTATTATTATTATTATTATTATTATTATTATTATTATGCATTGACCTTAATATTCTCAACACATTTCTTTTTGTTGATAAATTTTTTGTTAACTGAAGAAAAACATAAATCAAAAGTCTAGACGAAGAAAATAACGCGCTGCTTTCTAAAATAAGATCTCAAAAATTATTTATAAATATTTATATACACAAATTACTTTAATATTATTGACGTAGAATGTAGGAGATCCCAAAAAATACCGAAAAAGAAAGAGAGTTCCAGGAGACGGCGGCGCGCAGAGGGATAAGCCTGTTAAAGGAAGCTTAAGGAAGAGAGAGAGAGAGTTCGGAGTATCCAGAAGAACACACAGAGATTTAAGGTGGTTCAGGGAGGAAATCTCTTACATCCACTTAGCGATCAGCGAAGAAGGTTCACTAATGGAAGAAATTAGCTGCGAAGACTAATACAGTGCTTCTGAGAGAGAAAGAAAAGAAGAGAGAGCTCCTCAGTTGGGGCTCTAATACAATGAGGGTGGAAGAATCTGAGAGGTTGCTTGCACCTTGGATGTTCCTCTGATTTCTGATTTTTAGTCCTCTCTTGGATTGATCGATCCCCCCTCTCCTCCTCCCCGCCTGGAGACTGTTTCAGGGTATTTGTAGGCGATGGAGTGCATAGCTTTATCCTGATTTTTCGGAGGAAAGGAGATGGACAAGCTTTGGGTTCGCGCCGCTTGTCGGCCGCCGGAGGGACCGGAAGCCGCGAAAGAAGGGTGCTATCTTTTAATATTAGTACTTCTTTTGGGGATCCGTGACAGCTGGAGCATGCGGATCCTTGGTTTGTGGGTCTAGAAAAGGTGCCTTGTACGGGAAATAACGCAGTCGGGTCAAGCTGATTGTGACAGGCACCGCTCTGTAACGTTGTGCCCTACGTTACCAAGAATGATCGTTACCAAGAATGATCCTGGCTCGTCGTGAACGAGGCTAGGTTGACTCTCGTGGCCGAGGTTGGACCCGGTCAAGAACTTGCGAGAACAGAGGAGTTAGTAAATGAATGAAAGTAGCTGGAGGCCAGCCAAACGCCACGTGTACGGATGGGATGCAGCGCAGGAACCATGTGTTAACAAATATGCTAATTTTTCATAATAATTTAATATATGAATACTATATTAAACTTTTTTTTGATGATTTTTATTCAAATTTAGTGGACTGTAGAGTAATTTGATTGAATTTGAATAAAAGTCATGAACTTGCTTCAGACGGAACATGATATATGTTGATTAAATAAATAAATAACTAAATTTATACCAAATAATTTAATTAAATATTTAAAAATTAATTAAAAGTTGAATTAATTTTAACTCAAATCGTGTTTAAATTGATAATAAATGTGCTAAATGTTACAATTCAAATTAAGATCAAATTGAATTATTTTCTTTCATATTTTAAGCCAAATCAAAATTAAATAAAAAATTTTCAATTTATTCTCAAAGCCAACGCTCAAAATCGGATAATTAACAGCCCAAACTCAGTTGTACGCCGAAGACTCAGTATTTCATCGTGCATTTTCCGGTTAACGTGCACTAATATTTGAGTTAACTTAAAGAGTAGATTTTATTTTAAAATTAAAAAAAGAGTAGGTTTTATTTTCTGAATGTAAAATTAGAAATGATAATGAAATATTACAACACAAAATTAAAAATCACGAAGGCAGAAAAATAAACTAAACGTAAATTCTTAATTTCAGAAAAGTAAAACAATAATACAAAATAGAATGGTATTTGCAAACTGGTTCCATCATTTTAAATATTCTTACATAAAAATCATTAATTTTAATAAAAAAATTAAAGGATTTTACGTGAAATTTACACGAAATCATGCATTTCACCATTAATTCATAAATATTACCACTATCACACCATATTTATTTAATTTTTACGCATTTTACATATTTTACACCATATTCTTTGATGGTGAACTTCACATTTTNTGGTGTGATAGTGGTAATATTTACAAATTGATGGTGAAATGCGTAATTTCGTGTAAATTTCATATTTTGTATATAAAAACCTCAAAAATTAAAAATATTTTAAAAAAATACCCCCTCATTGTGCTGGCCAGCCATCTACAGCCACACGAAACCAATCATCCGAGCATAGCATAGCCATCCACGAGATTGGCTGTGCACGATAGCGCAAATGATTGCTCATTGTGCGCAAGTCGTTCATGCAGTGGCAAACAACCCTTCGCATGGGCAGGGACGACCGCCCTCGCCTGCCCTCGCCTGCAATATTTAAAGAAAATTTTAAAATTTAGACCAATTTACAAGTACCTCTCCATGTCAGAGGCCCGAATGCAATTTACCCAAAAACTTTTATACCCTAAGAAAAAAGTTGATCAGGGAAATTTATCAAGCTAGAAATTTATCAAGCTAGCTTTGAATATATTGGATGATTTATTATAGAAGGTGAAGAGGGGTGTATTGCATATGGAAAAAGAATATCAGTGCATCACTTTAGCTGTAATTGAAATCTAGATAATACAACAACATGTTGAATATCTACAAAACATGGCTGAAACAGATCATTCATTTCAGCCTTGAAGACCTCCACTGCAAATAAGCAAAATCAGCAGCATGCTCAGCACCGTTTGGAGATGGAGAATCATCCTCTAAACAAAGCAGTACTAGATTGTGGTGAGATTCTATGTCAGCGTTCAAGTTGACAGCTTCATCTTCCAAGGCAAGGGTGCTTTCTGGAGCTTCAGGCTGCAACTTCTCGCACTTTAAAGCATCCTCATCTCCGCGCAAGAGATTCAGAACCTGAAAAAAGCAAACATTCAGCAATGCAACTGTCAACGAGAATTTTCGTCTGATTAGATGAAGCCCGCGAAGGTCTAGCAGCATTAAGAATTGCAGGCTTCGGCTTCATAATGAATTAGAGGTGACAGGTTTTAGCACACCAAGGCTGCTTCATTAGATCCCATCAATGGTAGAATATGTTTAATAAAATATACAATTTATAGTTAATGTATTCTAGAGCTTTGTTGTTTGAGAGCCAAGCAAGAAGAATAGAGAAGAGGCACAGTATTTTACAAGGTCGATTGAGGGACGAGATCGAGAATCCTTTTTGAGGCAGAGAGAAGCAGCAAGGAGCATCTTCTCCATTTGCTCAGCATCATATTCACAACCCAATCTTGGATCCACCAATTCTAGGGCTTTGCCACTTTTTAGCATTGCCTTAGCCTGTCATCAAGTGATATAATATAACTGTAATTCAAGAATAATATAAATGTAACATCCAATGCTCTTTTTTAAAATTGCTTCATATTTTCCCTTATTCTGATTTCTTCACAAATTTGATATTCCAGCAATTTTCAGCTTCTTAACTGATTAGAGTTATATCTGCATAGAAAAGGGAGATCTCCAGACTCCAATGCTTGCTCACTGTGCTGATAGAATCAAAAATACAAGAAGAAAGCCTTAGTCCCAAATTACCTGGGGTTTTGGCTACATGGATTTCTCTTCTTCCATTCAATTTCATGTAAAGTAATGCTCTCCTTAAGCACAAGTGATTCAAGATACTTTACACGACCATATCGCAAGTTTTTTTTTTGTTCACCACTTCCTCTTTCAAACATCTTTCGTACATCTCTCTCTAAATCAAATCTAAACATCAATCTCTACCATCACGATTAGCAACGCTAATCTATAAAATTTTTGCCAGTTGACTGCCAAATATTGAAGAAGGTTGAGAAGGTCGTCAAAGAAAGCTTCTCTAAGAAGTTTGTCTTTAAAGAAAGCCTTATACAATGAAGTTTCAATGAGCGTTGAAATCTCTCCCATGGTATCTCCCAATCGAAGTTTTAAGTCTAAAGTTCAAGTCGGAGTTTGAAAAGAAGTCCCATGAATGAAGACTTCAGAATTGGTATTTGAGCCTTTTGCTAAAAGGGGAGCTTGTTGAACTGAAACTTCATTGATCAGCAGAGGAAGTCCTCAAAGAAGCAATCCTCGAAAAGTGACACCAAACGTTGTGGAGATCCTCTAACTCAAAGAGTTGCTCATTCGGATATTCACTAATTAGAAACTTTCTTGTCAAATAGACGTGTGCTTCTAAAGAATCAGATAATCTCAAATAGTTATGGGAGTGGCAACGTTGACCTGTCAGGTTGTTGTGACTATTGGCCATACCAACCCATAACTGAATTGCAGACTACAATCCAGAAAGTCGTGTAGGGCATTTTTCTGCCTATAAAAAAGAAAGAGAAGCACGATGAGTTGAATGGTTGATGCTGCTACTGTAAAGAAACTCTGCCAGAGTACAATAGGTGAGCAAAATGAGATCTTCGCCAAGAGATTAAGTCCAATGACAGCAATCTGAAATAGGGAGTGATCCAGTTTCAAAGTTCTGTCATTGTCATCACCAGAGAAGATAAAGAACACAAGAATCACTATTTCCACCTAAGGAAATACTAGATGAAGACCAACGCACATCTTTGGAGAGTTATCGGAGATCCACCACCCTAGCTATCTCCTATTTCAGCCAGTTCTAGGTCCCATGACACCTGTGGGCTATTTGAAACCCCCTGTAGTGTATCTACGTTCCTAAGAGTACAAGGTCCTTGGTGGGGACACGACGACATCGGACTGTCGATTTGTTTCAGGCAGAGTATACACTCGACGGCCGAGATCTCAGCACATGGCGTCGATCTGGATGGAGGATTGATCTGCAGATTTGGCAGCTGGCACGAGTAGTGGCTGATCAGTGGATTGGAAATCCCTATTTAAATCAATTTATTGATTTGAATGAGAATATTTCAAATTTTGGGAGGATCTCGTTTATTTCCTTCTATTTTTAGTTATTCTCATTTGGCATGTTGC
>JAEMOT010002867.1:259040-320604 GCA_019297695.1 Apostasia ramifera | reverse complement strand
TTCTGCTCGTCTGCCTCGACATCATCCGCTTTGGGTCGCCCTGACTCGTCTCTATGGTGTTGGATCTCGACTTGAGGTAAATCTGAACGCCAACTGAATATTCTGAATATCTTCGAGATCTTGTAGCGGCGTCTGTCATCAGGGTTGTTTGATTTGCTCACCCGTGTGATCCGAACATATTGTGCGATTAAATTGTTGTTGGGTGATATTATTTGCGAGCACACCTATACTACTGCGTATCCCTAGCTCTGACGTGTTGAGATAAGGTTGCCTAAAATTAGTTGGTAAATTTGTTAAATATCATTTGAGCATGCTTCTAAATATTTGAAATCGATTTACTTCTCGACCTTATGATTTCTTGATTATTGCATAACTATCGTCAGCAAAATTCTTATGATAAATTTTATGTCATATGTTAAATTGCTTACTGATCTCTAATTAAGAGAGCATCACGCATATTGTTCCGCATCAGTCCTATAATAGTTATTCACAGTTATTCTTCTAAATACATAGTTAAAGTTTTGTGGGGTTGAAAAGTTCTTAAGTTTATTGATATCCAAATTCTTCATCGACAAGGCTCTAGTTGTTTGTTTTCTTCAACTTATTGTAACATGAATTCCTTTATATCACAAATTTATGAGTTTCAAATCTTTTCTTCAACTATTTTATGATCATTTCCTCCCTTCTACTTTGTAAGATACTTCAATACTAGTAAATCATTTGTCAATGTTAATTAAATGAACTACATATTCTTACCCACATTACCAGGCTTTGATCACCCCTAGCAGCCCCAGTATCAATTGGCAACCTTCCAGTAATCAATTCAAGTAGCACAACACCGAAGGCATAGACATCGGTCTTCGTACTTACCTGTCCAAACATAAAACACTCAGGAGCCAAGTACCTGCAATAGAAAATTGCTTAGTTCTTGTTATATGAAGGGCTTAATTCCAAACTTCACTATCAGTGCAAAATAAAAGAGAGAATTTAAGCAATACCCAAATGTACCAGCAAGATTTTTGCAGGACATATGAGAAATCGATGTTGTTGACCGAGTGGCAAGTCCAAAATCTGATAACTAAAGCATAAACGAGAAGCAAAAGGGAAGATAAAAGATCAGTATTAGTAGAGCATAACGTTTGCTTTCAGTAAAAATAAATAAACAGAAAAGAGGATGAAGTAGAGCATGGGAATGATATAGACTTAAATGTCGCATATTACATTTAAAAGAACCATACATGTGAGAGTATAATTACAATAAAAAATGTCTCAAATGATATGTGATAAAAATATCATGAAGGTTTTACAGCAGAAATAACACATAACAGCAAAAAAAAAATCTTTATTGGATGATGCCAAGGCTTGGCAACAACAATATCATCAATAACAACACAGAGTGCGATGACGAATGATAAGACTTGAAAATGTCAAAAAAACTCGAGGGCTTGGAATTCTTTTTTCCTCATTTTAAATTAATAAAAAATTAGTTATACATGAAACTTGCTGTGTAAAAAAACAAAAATCTAAAAAAACTTCAATAAAAAATTTAGTTTATTTCATATTTTATGCAACTTTCAGTACCATCATCAACTTTATTTTACATTCTGCACAACATTTGACATAGCAAACCTACTTTATTTCCCATCATACACCTAATTCAAAAATTAAAAAAATTTCAAGTTATGGACTTTTTTTCCATTGAGCAAACAGTCACTTTAGGAACAATATTATAAAAGGTAGAACTAAGACAGGAGATAATACCTTTGTGAATATATTAAGAGGAAAGAAGAAAATCTCAGTATGATATGAAAGAATGTTGAGAAAGTAAAGTGAACACTATGCATAAAACTAAAGAACAATTAACGCCAGTTCCAAATAACCAAGATAAGGCTAGTACTCATGATCAGTAACCTTTGGCTCAAAATCTTTGGATAACAAGATGTTCGATGATTTCACGTCCATATGAATAACAGGTTCAGCACCACCACCACCACCATGCAAGTATTTAAGTGCCTCTGCAACACCAATAGATATCCTATGCCTGTCAAACCATTTGAGTATGGAGATCTGTCCTTCAGAACCTATAAACAACAAAAGAATTTAAATATCAGTTAGCAAAAAACAGAATAAAAAGATGTAGAATTTCACTCTGAGTGACTAGCGTACCATGAAGATTTTTTTCCAATGAACCCCTTGACAAAAAATCATAAAGTAGCATTAAATTGTTTTCTTCGAAGCAAAACCCTACCAAAGCAATAATGTTTTTGTGATTCAAGGTGGTGAGGATGTCAATTTCCAGACTGAACTCTTTCAATGCATCATCAGATGCCTTCAAGATCTTTACGGCTAATTCCTTTCCATCTGTAAAAGTGCCCTTATAAACTTGGCTGCTGCCGCCTTTTCCAATCAATCTATCTGAAATGCAAATCTCGTTTAATTAAACAATGCAATGTAAGAATGAGAGGAATGTTAATGTCAGCTATTTACCAGGTGAAAAGTTGCGAGTTGCTTCAACGAGCTCTTTGTAGCTAAACAATTTGCACAGAAAGGAGTATTTCCGTTGCAAAGATTCTACCTTCATTCGAAGACCACCAATTTCATTGTCAAATTGATAAGAATTGAAATTGTTGCCAAGGTTAGATGCTGCAAATGTTTCTGATCTCTGTAGTTTAAGGATGGAATAGGTTGGTGAAGATACAGAATGGCGGCCAGGAATCCACTTTACCCATTGAATTAATGAAGTTATTGGCCTATCTATGGCGCTAGTCCTCCTGTGGTTTGAGATTGATCTTCGAAGAAGGGGCTCACTTGGTTGGGTCACCTCCTCTATCGATCGCTCTTCAGTCTCTAAAGAAGCTGGAGAGCTAGAGATCGCCATGAAATCTGAATTTGCTAGTTGTTGTGGTTCAACCCTTAGATTGAAAGAGCACTTTTCGCCTGGAAGTACATCAGTGGTGGCATCGTCAGAGACAGTATCACCGCATGAAGGAGAAATTCTGTTATCATCAGAAATAGTCCCTTCATGGCCCTTTGTTGTGAAGAAACAATCAAATGGATCAACTGCCATGCTCTTCCCAAGATCCAGGAGTAAATTGGATAACTTGCCACAGTTTCCCGACTGTCTCCCCTCTGAAATGTTCCCAAGAGTAAACCTTATCAGAAGAGCAAGCTAAGGAACAGAAACAGTAATTCAACTTCAAACACAACCAAATCAAACCCACCTACATCTCCTGTCTCAAATACAATCCTCTCATTGTCCACCGCAATGACCGAACAATCAGGTGACAGCCTCTTGGCACAGTATTTCGGAATTGAAGTCAAAGAGGACCTACTTTAATTCATAAGAGCCGGCTCATTTGAAGATGAGGAGAGAAAGAAGTGCAACTTGGAAACAGAAAAAGATGATAAAAATTCACCTAAGTGCGGTGCAGCTCTTGTCTTCTCCAAGTATTAAATGTGCAGCTGTATAAAACTTAGCCTGACGAACCAAAGCTCGGCGGACGGAGAAGCCTTTGCAAACTTTTATCAAAAAATCTATCTAGACCCAAAGAAACATAAGAAAGAAAAAGGGGGTAAACAAAACAGGATGAGAAACACCAATTCAAAATGGGTGCTCGGCATTAAAAAGATGTGATCTTTGAAGAGAAAATGACACCTTTCTTAGGCTGCAGAAATCCACGAACTCATTGCGTATCTGCTCCAACTCCGCTAATTGTGGCTCTGAATCCTCTATCAACAAAAAGAGGAAAAGGGGAGCTCTTAGATGATAGAAGGCCCGGAAACTGCAATGTTTAATGTGGAGTCCACAATACCGGCGAAGGATAAGGAGGAGAAGCGGGTGACGTGCACGGCGACAACGCGATCGCCGGAGGCGGCGATGTTGACGAGGGCCAACTTGAGGAGTTTTCTGCTCTTGGAGTCGGTTCTGATGCCCACCACCAGCGTCTTCCCTTCTTTACTCATCTCCTTTGCCTCCTTAGTTCTCTCCTCCCCTCCTTCCATCTCTTGTTCTCCTAAACTACCCATTTCCCTCCTTTCCTTTCTCTCTTCTAATCCAGTTTCCTCATATTACCAATCTTCCTCCCATCTCTCTCCTTCTCACCTTCTCCCTCCCCACCCATATTATCTAATCTAAAAAAGACAAGCCATTTCTCTGACCTCCATTTAAAGTTTGACATAGGGGAAGATCGCGATTCCAAACTCATAGTCGGCATTTTGTCCGAGTGGGAAAAAGTAAAGAAAGCTTTGCATTTCGAATTTCAGGGTTTCGGGGTTCAGTAGGAAACCTACTGGATCTGCACTGCTAGACGCTGCCCACTTAAACATACCTTATGAAATCGAAATTGTTTTCGAACGATCCTCTTAGATAATCTGTAAGTTTTGCTTCGTGTTCGGTAAAAAATACAGAGGGAAAAATGAAAGGAAATTTGCTTGTACGTACGAGCTTCGTCAAAATAGCAGCTAGGGCATAACCAAATGGAAAGCTTCCACATCGACGAGAAAGGAGAGGCGAAAGCTTCCACGGGGAGAGCCATGGGCTTCCGCATGTAAAGGGATTCCTCCTTGAGCAAAACTGCAAACTGCGGTATTTCAGCAGGAAAGGGAGAGAAATACTTAGCCGCCTTAAAATTGCGGAATAACTTCATTAAATATTTTTTATCATAAAAATTACTATTTAAATTTAATTTAAATTTATACATGATTTTTAAAATTTTACATTTAATTTTATCCAAAAGTCAACTAATTTAAATATTAAATCATTTATATTAATTTAAATTTAAATTTTAAATGTATATGATAAATTCTTTTTACTATTTTTATCATGAATTTATAAACAATTTTTTGAATTTTACATTTAATTTTAATTAAAAATCAAATTAATTTGAAATTTAAATTTAAATTTTTAATTCATATCTTTTTAGTAGATCTTATCCTGGGCTAATAAATTTAATTTTTAAATTTAAATTGAATTTAAAATATTAATAATATTGAGAAATATTAAGCAACAGGAAATGTTAAGAATAACTTCTTACTCGTATTCTATAGATATGTAAATAAATGTTAAGAATAATATTCTTTTTAGATTAGCTGTTATTTTTTGTTTGCTACCCATCATTAACCTAATTAGGGCGGTTATCGATCCGATTTTGAGCAGAGCTAATATCGACTCGAAATCTGATCGATCATATTTTGATCGACTCAAAATCGGCTCGAAGTCGATTGGGTTCGACTTTGAGCTGGCTCGAGTCAATTCCAATTGACTTCAAGTAGATTTCGGCTCGAAAATGAATCGAATCTCAGCTTTTTTTGAGCCGATCTCGAGCCAGGGAAGCACAACTCAATCCGGCTTGAGATCGGCTCGGTTTATAATATATATATATATATATATATTATAATATAAAATGTATTTTAATTCAAGTCGATTTCGAGCTTGATCGATCCGAGCCTACTCCGGCTCAAAATCTACTAGAAATTATTACCGAGCTGAACTTTTGGCTTGTTAGTCGGCTCGTTTAGATCGACTCGATTTCAATTCGATCTAAAATTGATTCAATTTTGATCAATTTTCGATCTTCGATCCATATTTAACTCTGCTTTTTTGCTGTCCATTCTGTGCAGAGATATGAATGCACCAGTTCCTAATTTTTACTGGGCTATTAATGATCCGATTTTTAGCTAATTTGCTTTTAGTTCAAAATTAAATTAAAATTTTTTATTTAATTTTAATCTAATGTAAACTATGAGTGAGAAGAGTTCAGATAAATTTTAATTAGAGGTATTAATCACTAATTAATTGACTACTGAAATAATATTAGCTAATTATCAGCAAAAAGAGTGACCTTTAATTTTAATTTTAAAATGATATGCTATATCACACATAAAATTTAAAATAAAAAAGTAATTTTATTTTATATTTTATGTATATATTAAAATAATAATTAATTTATATTATATTCTCGTATATTTAAATATAATAATTAATTATATTTTATATTATTTATAATTTTTAATAAAAATATTTTTACTCAAATTTAAAGTAAACCCAAACTTTAATTGGCTCCAACAAATTCTAGTGATTTGTTTATTCTTTAAAAAAATTAATATTAATTTGAAATCTAAATTTTTAATCAATTTGATTTCAAATTGTGTCTATTTAATCCTACATTGGCTCAAAATTGATTGAAAAAAATTTAAAGTAATAAAAATAACTCAGTAGTTAATTCACTTGAATTAAGTCGATCTTAATTTGATTTAAAATTTGATTATTTCCCGTTAATGGCTTTAAGTTTTAATTATATGGGGAATAGTCTGACATAAACCCTGTAAATCTTTAAGAATAATATATTTTGCATTTTTATTTTTATATATGCAAGTAGGCACCTTAAGTTTTCTAATATTTCAAATTAATTCATCAAAATTTATGTTGACGAGGGAAACAGGGGGTTCCAGAAGAGAGAAAAATAGAGAGTCCCGAGATACAGCAGCACGTGGTGAGTTAAGCCTGTTGTCTGAAGCTTACACGAGAATAATACGCATCCAGAATAGCATGAAAGTGTTTAAGGTGGTTCAGGGAAGAAATCCCCTACGTCCATCGAACAATCAACGGGAGATGATTTAATTAAAAAAAAAAGAAAGAGAAGGTCGAAAAGACCAATAGAAAGAGTGAAAAATGAGGGAGAGAGGGAAAGAGAGAGAGAGAGAGAGAGAGAGAGAGAGAGAGCTTTATTTTATCTTAAGCTCTTGATACAGAGATGATAGAAGAAAGATTCTGCTCTTCCCGTCATTCTTTTGGTTTGTCTTTCCGATCTATTATATTTCTTCTTCTTTGTCCTCCTTGAAGCTTGTTCATGGGTATTTTTAGGCAGTGGACAGTGAGCTGATGCTGCTGTTGGTCATTGGGGGAGTTAGAGGCAGCGAAGGGAGAGCTTGACCTTTCGATCTTGGCATTGCTTCTAGGGATCTGTGAGGAGTGGAGCACGCGGGTCTTTGATTTGCGTGTCTAGAAAAAATGTTCTGTACTGGAAATGGCACGGTCAGACCACGCCGACTGCGACAGGTGCAGTCAAGGAACATCGTCGTCGATGTTGCTAGGGGGTGATTCCGAATCGTCGTGGACGAAACCCGCGTGGCCGAGGTTTAAGACATGCGAGAATAAAATCATTTAAATAAGAAGTTAGTGTCACCTGAGAGCCACATGTACGGCCGTGATGCAGCGCTAGAACCACGTGTTAATAATTTAACATGTGTTAAGATTTTTTAATCATCTTTAATTTAACTAAAATTATATTAAAACATAAGCTTTTTCTCCCTTTTTCTAGCGGAGAGAGATGGAAAAGAGCTAGAACAAAAGAAATTAGAGTTTTCTGTTAATTTAATCATAATTTAGTTAATTTCTGGTTAAAAACCTAACAATTCTAATTGGCGGTGAATATGAAATAATTAAAAAAAAATGATTAATTTGATAAATTTCAAAATATAGAATGCATATGATATTTAAAATTAGTTATGAGCTTGAAATTTAGTTCAAAGAAAAAAAATTTAAAACTGAAGAAGATCTATTCAAAATCAAACTAATTTAATTGAAATAAAAAAAATTTAAAAACTATAGAGACTATAATAAAAAAATTAAAAAAAATTAAAAAAAAAATTGACGATACCAATGAAAAATATTATCATTGGATGAATGTATCATTAAGTAAAAAACAATTAACTCAAATTTTGTGTTAATATTAATTGTTATCTAGCAATCAAATAAATTTTTTTTAAATTAATTAACATAATTATAATGTGATTCAAATTTGAAAAAGTATTTAGTTCAATATTATTTCACTATTAATTCATATTATTTATAAAAAAGTAATTATTTAACTTATTAATTCATATTATTTATAAAAAAGTAATTATTTANTACAATTAATTTGATGTCATCTTAATATATTTTATATTATATAGATATCATTATATGTAAATATTATATTTGAATTGATAATTTTATAATATTTTAAAAAAATATTTAAAGATATTATAAAATAAAAATAATTTTTTTTTAAATAACATATTAAAATAAATATTGACAAAAAAATGATTTTAAATTAAAAAATTATGTATCATCTTGTAAGTTGAAGATAAAGATCAGTTAAATAATGACAATTTCTGAAATTTGATTTTAAAACATATTATATTTGATCATCATTGCATTTAAAATAATATTGATTATTTCAAAGCTTTTTAAATGAATATCATCTATTATTTTTTTAGTGTTTTTTAAGATCGAATAATATGTCTCTCGAAAATAATTAATTAACGAGACAGAGCCTGTTTACCTATTAGTCCTTATATCATTTTTTAAAATTTATTGCATCAATCTAAAATAAAAATAAAAATAATTATTTTATAGATAATAATAATAAATTCATTTTAAATTTTTATTAAAAAAAGATCAATTATAGTTCATATTTTATAACATTTTTATTTTACATTTCAACTAATTTTTAATAAAATTTATATACATATATACTATTTAAAATTTTAAATATTATTTGTTTTAAATATTTGCCATCTTATAATTTAAATATTATTAAAATTAAGTGGCTAGATGANAGTTTTTAAGATAATTAATTAATTTTATTTTCTATTAAATAATCACGCCTTAAAAATCTGACTTAATTTTGTAATTATATTAAAAATTATATAGAATATAAAATACAATTAATAGATATATTAAAATTATATAAAAATAAAATAAAGTAAATATTTATATTAAAATTTATAAAAAAATTATTTTTTATTTTTAAATTAAATAAATGTTGGCCATGACAAAACCAAATACATGACAATTTTAACCTTTTATCTAAATAACATTCTAAAAAATTATTAATTATTAATATCTTTAAATAACATTCTAACAAATTATTAATTATTAATCAAAATAAATTATCTAGATATTATACATCTAAATAAATAATATGATATAACACTAAGATAATATCGAATTAAATACTTCCTCAATATTATGTCATGTAATTAGGCTTATCAATAGGTCAAACTTGGGTCGAGTTTTTACACAATCCAAATCCAAATTCATATATATAGGATCGGATTATATATCAATCGGGCATGGTCGATCCAGATTCTCTTGGGTTGAAAATCAGATCGAATTAAAACTCGAGTTTTTAAGTTTGATTCATTTACAATAAAATTTATTATTTTAAGTATTTTTCATAATCAAACTTAGAATAATATTAAACTTATTAGAAATAAAATAAAAAAATATTATATTTTTATGAATTAATTTAGCATTTCAATATAAAAATTAATATTTTTAATATATATATATATATTAATTTTATAAGAGTAAATTATGAAAATAAATACATTATATGCTATAGTCTGCTGATATAATCTGTAATAATCTTTTATTAATTAATCATAATGGCACTCTCTATTTAAACTTCTTCACAAAAAAATTATTAGACACAATATATACTGCATAAATTATAAACTATATTACATAAATGGTTTAGATCTTAAATGAGTCGGGTCAATGATGATCCATATCCCATCTATTTATTTATAAACAAATCGGGTCAATAAACAGGGCCGATTGACAGGCCATAAATGATCATTCCTATTTGAGTCATACTGTTTGGTGCGAGTACCAAAATCAGGATCAAAATAGTACTATTTTAAAAAATAAGAATAATAATAATAAATAATTTTTTTTAATTATTCTACATAAGTTTTAATATAAAAAATATTATTTTACTTCACATACTTAATAAATTTTAATAAAAATATCAACTTTATTTTACATTCTAAATCAAAATACTTTATTCTAATATTTTGATCTAGAATGTGAAATAAAGTTGATATTTTTATTGAATATTATTGAGTATATGGAGTAAAATAATATTTTTTATATTAAAATTTATGTAAAATGATTAAAAAAATTATTTATTATTATTATTATTTTTTAAACTAGTATCATTTTGGTATCGATTTTGGTCCTTGCGCCAAACAGGGCTTTTGTGACGCCTATGGCCGAAGAGGACAGAGAGTGATCGCCGGGTGATGTCCAAAGAGAAAGGAATCACTGAGGTAAAGTGCGACTCCTAGCAAGTTTCTAGGCCAAATAATGAGTGGTGAGAGGGGCACAGGAATGAATCATCCTACATCGAAAAGTGAGAGAGATCCTGAGTTGTATAAGTAGATAACGTGATCTCAAATGGTAGAGGCATCTTCTGGGGCAAAACCGTAAGACTAGTAATGAAAAATTCCATAGTTGAGCGTGCTTGGACTGGAGTAGTACTAGGATAGGTGATCTCCTAGGAAGCGCTCAAGTCACGCAGTTTTCTTAAAGTCAAAACGAACAATGCTTCTACAATGAGATCACGGAATGTTACAATATGGGAGATCATGAGTTGTATAAGTAAATAACGTGATCTCAAATGGTAGAGATGCCTTCTGGGGCAAAATCGTGAGGCTAGTGATGAAAAACTCCATAATTGAGCGTGCTTAGGCTAGAGTAGTACCAGGATGGGTGATCTCCTGGGAAGTGCTCAAGTCACGCAGTTTTCCTAAAGCCAAAACAGACAATACCTCTACAATAAGATTATAGGATGTTACAGCTTTAGTTAAAGCTTGTTCATGTCAATTACTTTGAAGATATAATCCTATTTAGGATAGTTAAAGTTTTGATTCTGAGTCGATTCAATCTCAACTTAAAATTAAATTAAAAATTTGAATGAAATCGAGTCAAATTAATTAGTTTTTAAATCTGATCCACATCTTCAATCAAATTTATGCCAATCATGCCTGGTTTATATATTTAACAAATAGTTGAGTCAAGCAAAGGGCCAGCTTCTAGTCGAGTTTTAGAAGTTAGTATAACTCGAATTTGTATTTTTGGCTTTGCATTGACTCGATTATTTTTTTTCTCAATTTCTTGGTATATATATATATATACCACTAGATATATTAGGGTATATTGTAAGTTTATTTATGCATGATACTGTAAGTGTAAATTATCATAACATCTTTATACACATAAAATAATTTAAATATAACTTCAAATTGAACAAATATATATTTTTAAACACATATCAATTCAATATAATTTAAATCAATTTTATTTCAAGTAAATTTATTTTAAATCATAAAAATTTTAGATAATTTTTTTTAGATTAAAAAAATTAAAATAATTTTAAATTACGTAAAATATAGGTAAAATTTTAGTAATTTGGAACGTAATTATCACCTCTTTAGTGTTTAGTGTGTACTATTATATAAAAAATTATTGATGACAGAGGAATAATATTGGGTCATTTTTTTACCATTTTTCTACATAATTGCTATTTTTGATTCATAGAGTCACATAAGTGCATTTGTTTATAGTATATAAGAAAATTTTGTAACTACATAACAACACAAAATATTCTTTTATTACTATAATTAATATGATTGAACTAATAGTTGATTATAACTTAATGTAATTAAATATTAAGAGCAAGCAAGACAAGCACCTCTTACGTAACTCTACGTAGTAGAAAGTTTAGCTCTATGCGGCAACGAACGGTGAGGAAATGACGTCGATCCTTTTTCATTAGTATACGATTGTGCTCTGAATACCTCATTGGGGCCCAATAAAATCTCTAATTGTACATGGGCTTTAGGCCCAGATAAGTTGGCCCACAATTGTACATGGGCTTTAGGCCCAATAAAACACCTCTTACATGGGCTTTAGGTTCAAAAAAGTTGATAATCTGAATCCAAAAATCCCAACTTCCCGCGTCAAGAAAACCGCAGCGAGAAGCTGCCGCCGGGGAATGGAGAGGTGGGAGGACCAAATCGACGTCGACGATTCCGATCTACAGTCCCTTCTGCACCCTTTTCCTTTTCCCTCCTCTTCTTCGTCGCAAGCCCCATCGTGCTCACTGCAACCCTGCTCGCAAATCCCTCGCTCTTCCCAAAACGTCGACCACGGTTCATCCGTTCTTCCTCCTTACTGGCAGTCGCAGAACGCCTCCCAACTACAAGACAGCAATCGAAACCAAGGAGGAGAAGATCTTTCAAAGGCTACCGCATTCGGGATCCAGATCCCCGGTCCCGCCGGCGCTGTCCAGGCAGCCATGCGGCGGAAATCTGCCGCGGCGGTCGCGCAGAGCCCGCCTGCCCTGGAGGCTGGTGGCTATTGTCATGTTCTGGATGTTAACGAAGAAGATGAAGATTTCAAGCTCAATCCTTGGCTCTGCGCCCTTAACTTTCTCGGTGAGTGGAGAAGATTCCCCTCTCTGTTCTGGTGTCGCTTAGGTTTTCCTAATCTTTGCTTGTATTGCATTAGAGAATGGTCCGGATTCTACCACGACGTCACCGATCAGTTCAATCATCGCACAGCAGAGCGCCACTGAGCGTATACCTCAGGTTCTGCTCCTAAGAAGGTCCTTTAGCATCTTTATCTCTCATTTGATGTTATGCTGTTTACCTGGCTCAGAGGTCTTCTTCTTAGGTGGTTGGCATTGTCGAATCCTGCAAATCAAACGGGCTTGGTGGTTTGATTCTATTGCTTAAGGTAAAATTCCTTGCCTGTGTGTCCGGCGATGAGATGTGCCTGATTGATTGACCAATGGGTTGTTGCTAATAGGATCCAACTGGCACAATTGGTGCCACAGTTCACCACAAAGTCCTCTTGGAAGGGGAGATTGGTGCGGAGATTTCAGTGGGATGTGTTCTCATACTGAAGCAGGTACAACAGTAATCAGATATCATCTTAGCTATTGGTTTGAACTTTTCATTCTTTATCGATGTTTAATGGCATCATCAAGAAATTGCTAAGGAGCACTTTCAGGTGGTGGCATTCTCCCCAAGTCGCTCTGTTTGTTATCTCAACGTCACGCTGAAAAATTTGGTAAAGGTTGAGAATCTATGCCTTATGAATCATTTGGTCCGATCCCTAGCAGTTCACTTGATCTGTAATCGTATGTTTGTTTGCCTATGTAATTCTTCTAATCGTTCTCTGAAGTACACTTTTCATTGCATTCAACATATTTTGCAATTTTCTGGCTGGATCTGCACGCCATTAAAAAAGTGTTGATGCCTGTTATGGATTCTGCTTGCTTTTTTCCTTTAAAAAATGTAACTACATACATCTTTGACTATTGTTTTTGAGTCACATTTGCTTCATAAAATCTGAAATCAAGGTTGAACGTTGAACTTGCCTGTTTATGGATGGGGTCCTTTGCAGAAAAAGCTATAGAAGTCGAATGGGTACGCTAAAAAATGTATCATGCATATGTGCAACAAAACTGTTTATCATGTTTTAGAACTGTGTAAGACCAAAGAAGCACGAATAAATGAAATTAATGTATCATTACAAGTGCACGTTGAAATTTTGTTGACATTGGAGTTTTAAAGGAGTGTTACAATCTTTGCTTGCTTCAGCTGCATATTGCCTAAGTATAATGTGTTATTGTGCGACTCCTTTAACCCTTATTCAAAAAACATTAGCCTTCCACAGCTGATCTAAGTATTTTAGAAGAGGCCGCTGCTTGTCTGAGTGATGATGTGATCTAAAAGAGCTATGTATGTCTTTACCTTAATCTTCTTACAGTATTTCTTTTTGTTATAACCCATTGGCTTATTCTTTGAGATTCACTTTTCTAATTTCAATTTCCAAGCCTTAGTTTGCTATATCATAATGATGCAACCACTTTTGATTTTATTTGGAAAGTTTGAGTCGAATAATAACTAGCATACAAGGCCTTTTTACAGTTAAAAAATTATATCTGATTGTACTCTTTTCAAGACCAGTTGATTCCGAAGGACTGCGGAGCTCCTGAAAAACAAATTATGCCTTCGTTCAGCATCAAATCTACTGCTGAGTTGAATGGTAAAACTTTCCTGTCTGTCAATAATTTCTTTTTTGGCATAAATGCATACATAGCACTTAAAAATATCTCACTTATATGTAATAAACCCTTATTTCTTAGTATTTTCATTCCATACGACGGAAATTACCATTTAACTATCTTGTGTGTTATTTTCTCTCCATTTTTGTATCCCTTGCATTTGGATGTGATAACAAAAAGTTTTTCTTTCAAGCCAAAAAGAGAGTGAATATAATATAAATATGTATGTCTAAATTACAAATATTAAGATCGCCTCTCTCTATTCGATATTTGATTGCAAGTGGCTTTGATCCTTCCCAATATCCAGGGAAGGAAATGTACATTGAGCTCCCTGAACAGGGGAGGCCTGTACCTCCAAGCAAACATGCCAAAATGTCCGACGATGATGAACGAAGTAGCTGTTTTAACAGAGGAAGAATGCCCGAAGTTGCAAAGGGACTCTTTTCTTGTGGTATTCCTTGTAGCATTAATGCCGGAACTCCCACTGCAAACACGGCAGCCAAGCCTGGTACAAAAATCGTCGAACCTAACAAACTGCCGATTTCAAGAGCTTCTGTTGCAGAATGGACAGATGAACAGCTAGAGAAGCTGTTCTCTGATTATGACGATTAGGTAGTTTTTCTTGTTCCTAATTGAACCTTGAATTATCACTAGCATGATATCTCTCTTCACTTCGCCAATGTCTTGAATTGGTTCTCTGCGTTTATCTATCGATTAGGTAGTTTTTCTTGTTCCTAATTGAACCTTGAATTATCACTAGCATGATATTTCTCTTCACCTCGCCAATGTCTTGAATTGGTTCTCTGCGTTTATCTATAAACTTATTTGTATACGTGTACATATTATACGTATAACATGTTGCGTACTTTTCTCAATCATTTATTTTCTTTTCCTTTGCTTTATTGTCACAACCCAACCACTGTAATCTTAATTTATATTCCATCCACACTTGGATTACGACTAATTAGGTCGCGACAGATTTTCTACGAATTATAATACCTTGTAAATAAGCAAATCACACAGTTATATATAATCTGCACATATATAACATCACTTTAACATGCTGAAAGTACTTATCACATATATTTATATATCATCATCGACTACAGGGAATATTCACACAATAATTCCCCTATAACTAATTTTTAAAATATATACAGTATCACACTATAAAATATATTATACTCAATAAACATCATTTAACTTGTAAAGATAATTCTGCTATACTGTCTCATCCTTGTCCCTGTCTTTCAATTTATTTGTATTTGTGTTTTTCAAATTATACACATGAAAAATAGATTATCGATCAGCTTAGGAGGTAGGTGAATCTACTCTAATGTATTTATAAATTAATTTATCAAAGATAAAATATTATATTTTGAGTAAATATTATGTGCTCTGTGATTATCTTGTGTTCTTCATGATTGAATGATTTATTTATTGATTGACTCTGTTCTTAAATATAGTGGTTGGTTGTGATGGATTAATTAAAATACTTTTTAGTTCAATTGAGCTATATGACAAGTGAAATTAATTGATGTTGAATTCTGCAATATATATAATGATAACGTAATGAGAATAGATATTAAATAGAGGTTACAGCAGTTGGGTCGTGACATTTATAGTTTATTTGGTTAAAGTAATTATGAAAATTAATCTCACTGCTCCATGGTGATCAACGTTCTAACCTGGCAGTAGTTTCCATTGTTATATCTTCTTATCATTGTATTATTTGGAATAGTGGAGAATGATTTTTTTTATTTACTTTGATGAAAAGTTGTTTCTATAATGAAGTTAGTTGTTATATTGTCTCGCGGAAGGGCACTTCTATATGTTCCAATCAGTCATATTGTGTTTTTGTATGCTCATATTACATAATCATATAGATATATGTTATATTATTTAGTGTATTTTGTTGTATTCATATTCTATAATTTGAAAAATTGTTATGTTGTATCTCCATTTTCCTGTATTGTGTTTGTATTTCCTAGATCCCAAGCAGGCTTTTTGAAGATCTATTTTGTGCAAGACAATTAAAGATTTGTTTTATAGAATTTTGTGAATTGACAGTTTTCGTAACGGTGGTGTGATAGAAAGTCTAACTTTCACAATTCCGACCAAAAGTTATTTCTATAATTATATTATAAATATGTATAACATCATTATTTTATGTAAAACAACAAAAACTAATTAATAAAGAGTTTAATTATATATTCTTATTAATTGATTAATAAATTAACTAATTTAGATTTTAAGTTCTAATTTACTAAAATCTATAGTAGATTAAAATATAATTTATTCTATAATTTAGTTTATTAGAGCTCAAAACTACAGTTGAATAATTTATTATTCAATTATTTGACTTGTAATTCTTTTTTCTTTTCTCCAAATTAGATTCTTTAGTCTTAATGAATTATTGTTTTGTTTTAAAAAATTTATTTTCTTTTGCTTTATTTCACATCCAATAATAATTTTAATTTTAAAAATTAATTTTATTTCACATTCAATATAATTTTAATATTAAATTAATTTTATTTCACATTCTAAATATTTTTTAATATTAAATTTTTTTTTTCATCAATTCTACAAAAAAAAAAGTTTTTCTTCATTTATTTTTAGAATAATTCTAAACAAGCACTAAAGACACTCAAATCATTTTATTCATAATTTTCCTTTACATAAATTTCTATAAATTTAAATTATTTTTTAATAGATTCCTGAATTTGAATACCTATTTCATATATGGCCAATGGAATTTATATTTCTTTCTAGTGAATTCTTGTGTTCATATTACAAAATTCATTTAGGTCCCTCTATAAAGTTTCAGCTAATTAGATTCATGGATCCGTATGTAATAGGGGTCTAATATCCGGGAACGACATGAAAAAGTTTTACGTACCTTATGAACTTATTAGAAAAGAATTCAAATTTATAAATACGAGTGGACGAGAGATTTAACTTCGAGGATTTGGACAATATTTACCTTTTTTAGGAATAATTTCATATGCCACCTGTTAGAACCTTCTCTAACATCCCTTGCCAAACAGCTGCTCAACAGCAGCCCCACGTCGAAGAGCAGCTCAACAGCAGCTCCTTGCCAAATAGCTGCTCAACAGCGGCCCCAAGTTGAACAGCTGCTCAACAGCAGCCCCACGTCGAAGAGCAGCTCAACAGTAGCTCCTTACCAAACAGCTGCTCAACGACAGCCACGTCGAAGAGCAGCTCAACAGCAGCTCCCGATGAACAGCAGCTCAGCAGCAGCCCCAAGTCGAACAGCTGTTCAACAACATATCATCAGATCGTACTCTTCGTACTACTATGTCAACTCAGTATTTAAGACAGCATGGGAGTCTACTCCCTAAGCGTCCTTTGTAAGAATAGGTGTCAGATATGACAGACCGTACCTATTGTATCCCCTCCTCTCCATGCTATAAAAAGGGGGCTCGAGCTCTCTAAGGGAGGCCACTCTTTCTCTACCCTCTCTCTCTTGTACTCTTTTGGTCCCCCATTAGAGACCCCCAAGCTTTGTAAGAGGAGATGGGATTAGTGGATTCAAATCGTCTGGACGGCGTCGTGGTTTTTCCCCCGGACACTCGGATTTACACGTAAAAATTGCCGTCTTATTTCTCTCTGTGGTGGTGCATTTTTTGCATCAATAGTGGTGCCCTTACGCAGGACCGATACCTCACTATGTGGGATTCCCTTCTCTAAAACCCCTTCTCGAAGTCCCGGCTCATGGTCAAGGCATCTCGGCGACAGGCAGTCAAAGGCAATCCCCTTCTCGAGGTCCCAGCTCACGATCATGACGCCTCGGCGACTGAGAGTCAAGGGTAACCCCTTCTCTAAAACCCCTTCTCAAAGTCCCGGCTCATGGTCAAGGCGGCTCGGCGACGGGCAGTCAAGGGCAATCCCCTTCTCAAGGTCCCAGCTCACGATCATGACGCCTCGGCGACTGAGAGTCAAGGGTAACCCCTTCTCTAAAACCCTTTCTCGAACTCCCACTTACGACCATAGCAGCTCGGCGATTGAGAGTCAAGGCTCAACCACGAGCTAACGACTGCAGGGACTTCCACGAAGCAGCTTAACCACGAGCTAACGACTGCAGGGAGTAATCTCTTCTTTAAAAATCCCTCGTCGAACAGCTTCCACGAAGCAGCTCAACCATGACGAGCTAACGACTGCAGGGAGTAATCTCTTCTCTAAAACCCCTCGTCGAACAGCTCTCCTTTAATAACTCTTCTCAGCAGCTTCCACGAAGCAGCTCAACCATGACGAGCTAACGACTGCAGGGAGTAATCTCTTCTCTAAAACCCCTCGTCGAACAGCTCTCCTCTAACAACTCTTCTCTGCAGCTTCCACGAAGCAGCTCAACCACGAGCTAACGAACCCCTCGTCGAACAGCTCTCCTCTAACAACTCTTTTCTCCAGCTTCCACGAAGCAGCTCAACCACGAGCTAACGACTGCAGGGAGTAATATCTTCTCTAAAAACCCCTCGTCGAACAGCTTCCGCGAAGCAGCTCAACCTCGACGAGCTGATGAATGCAGGGAGTAATCTCTTCTCTAAAACCCCTCGTCGAACAGCTCTCTTCTAACAGCTCTTCTCTCCAGCTTCCACGAAGCAGCTCAACCATGAGGAGTTAATGACTTTACAGGAAGTAATCTCCATTGAAGTCCACCGAATTAGCATTAACACGTACATCAATGCACGTTATGCTCTAGAGGGGGACATGTTAGAACTTTCTCTAACATCCCTTGCCAAACAGCTGCTCAACAGCAGCCCCACGTCGAAGAGCAGCTCAACAGCAGCTCCTTGCCAAATAGCTGCTCAACAGCAGCCCCAAGTCAAACAGCTGCTCAACAGCAGCCCCACGTCGAAGAGCAGCTCAACAGTAGCTCCTTACCAAACAGCTGCTCAACGACAGCCCACGTCGAAGAGCAGCTCAACAGCAGCTCCTGATGAACAGCAGCTCAGCAGCAGCCCCAAGTCGAATAGCTGCTCAACAGCATATCACCAGATCGTACTCTCCGTACTACTATGTCAACTCAGCATTTAAGACAGCATGGGAGTCTACTCCCTAAGCGTCCTTTGTAAGAATAGGTGCCAGATATGACAGACCGTACCTATTGTATCCCCTCCTCTCCATGCTATAAAAAGGGGGCTCGAGCTCTCTAAGGGAGGCCACTCTTTCTCTACCCTCTCTCTCTCTTGTACTCTTTTGGTCTCCCATTAGAGACCCCCAAGCTTTGTAAAAGGAGATGGATTAGTGGATTCAAATCGCCTGGACGGCGTCGTGGTTTTTCCCCCGTACACTTGAGTTTTCACGTAAAAATTACCGTCTCATTTCTCTCTGTGGTGGTACATTTTTTGCATCAACACCACCCTAAAGCTTTGTTTGGTTGGAAACTCAAAAATTATTAGTATTTTATATTTATTTCATATCATATTTAAATTTAAATATTAAAATTAATTTTATTTCACATCCTATATAAATTTCAACCTTAAAAATTAACTTCATTTCACATATGCTCCAATAAAAAAAAAATCAAATTTATTTCACATTATTAAAAATATATCTTTTTCTTTTTATTTCTAAAATGCTTTAAGCACTTTCAAAATATAATCCAACTAAATAATGCCTAAAGAATGAGTTTTTATTAATTTAATCCATAAAATTAGATATTTATATATGTCACTTTATGCTTGAATCCATAATTATAAATTCCCCTCTACTAAATTGAAAAAGATCCAATTTTTCATTTTATTTAACGAGAAAAAGATCTATAGTTATTCATAAGTATGAGAGGGTGTTGTTTGTAATTATACAATCAAAAGATAAGTTTGCATATGTAAATATTCAATTTTGGGATTAAACATGTAAAAAATTATTCTTTAAGGATGTGATATGTAATTTATCTTTTATTTATTATAATTAGATAGATTTTATGGGCTTATACATAAAATTGAAGAATTGGGGCTTAAACTTGTAATTGACTCCACCACTGTCTACGCGCCCCACCCCATTCCGCGTCGTAGGAAACACGACGAACAGCATGCTGCAGATCACGCCAATGCCCAGCGGGAGAATATCGAGCACCTCCTTCGTCATTGTCGTCTCCGGCGAAGGGTAGAAGCACTCCACCACGTTCTTGTCCCGGAGCGCCACCACTCCGAACACCAGCGCCGCCAGCGCCGCGTGCACGAAGTCGACCACCCTAAGGCGGTACTTCGACAGGTCCGGCACTTCGGCGGCTGAGGACTCCGGCGGGGGCTCGAAGAGCCACATGCCCCGGGGAGTGGCGAGGCCATAGAAGACCCGGCCGTCCGGCAGGCGGAAGCTGTCGGTGAAGCAGGCGACGAAGGCGGAGGCGGCGAGGAGGAGGAGGAGGGCGAGAGTCATGAGGCGCATAGCGGGGTCGCAGGAGCCGTTTTTGGTGAAGACGGGGACGAGGAGCTGGAAGGCGAGGAGGGTGCCGGTGGGGAGGAGGTTGGCGAGGTTGGCGACGATGGCGAGGGCTTGGGAGAGTACGGCGGAGGAGGAGCGGAAAGTGGGGGAGAATGAAGACTGCGGCGGCGACGGTGGCGACTTCTCTTGGGTGGCTTGGGATTTCGTCGGTCTCATCGCCATCGCCGTTGTTGGTGGGGGAGATGGAGATGTGGGAAGGGAGAGGGATGTTGACGAAGGGGATTTAATAGGGTTTGGGTGATCGTGAAGGTATTGAATACTATTAATTAATTTATTAGTTTATAGGGTAAAATTGCATTTTTAGGCCTCATTTATTTTGAGCTTTTTTTAAATAATAAAAAAATCATTTTTAAAATTTAATGAGAAAAAAATTTATTTTAATACTAAAAGTGTATAAAGTATGAAATACTTTCAATTTTAATATTAATATTTATGTTGAATGTGAAATAAAGTTAATTTTTATATTTGAAATTTATATTAATGTATAAAAAAATTAACTCCATCCAACTATCTCAGATGTTAAGTAAAATTACATTTGGACCCAGAGCTTGACCGTCTTGTTCATGTAGGTCCACAAAGTTTCATGAGTTTTGTGTGGGCCTTTCTCACAAAAAATTATATATTTATGCATATCATTTCCTACCGAAAAAATTTTCACTTGTGTCATGTTTGATGTTAATTTTCTGTCAAATTTATTAATTTGTTAATAGATGCTATTTTGCTTTTATTTTTATATGTGAATAGAATTATTATTATGTTTTCTCATCTCTCTGTCTTTCAGCCTATTATATCTTGAGTTTTTTTGCTTAAATATAAAAAGATGTTTCAATGCTTCTTGATAGTATGCGAGCTAGTAGCCACAGAGAAATAATAAATTTAAAAAATATTATAAAATGTTTTTAATTTTATAAACTTACATAAAATATAGAGTCTACCCAGAAGCTTTGATCGAATATTCCAATTTGATCCTTCCAATAGAAACACTGATCAATCATTTTAAATATCTCTTAACTATTCATTGCTATTAATTATCGTATCATTACGGATTTATTCAACTTTATTTCAAATATTAGTAAAAATCAATAGAACAACTTACAAAATGGTAAAAAAAAACAAAAAAAAAAAAAAAACTTAAAAAAAGGAAAAAAAAAAAAAAAAAAAAAAAAAAAAAAAAAAACTTACAAAATGGTAAAAATATGTTAAAATCTGAGTTTCATAGGCCTACTTCTGAGAATTTTAATGATTTTTGCTAGAAGGATTTAAATGTTATCAATATTTAACATTGAAGGACCTAATTAAAAGTTTTTGAAAATTATAAGACCAAAATATTATAGGACTAAAAATAGAGCTAACATTTTTTTTTCGAAATTTTTTTTATGTATTATTTTATGTGTAGGGTAGCCTTGACCGAGAGAAGTCAACAAAGTCTTTTTTTTTTAAGTTTATTAGCGGTCTTATTTTTATATTTAAACTTGGTCATTGTATTTTATTTTAGGTTAAATTGCATTTGAGCTTCTAATTTTAGAGAGAGAATACAAAATAATTTTTTTATAAAACACGTTCCTCGAATATAATTTTTATGAACACATAAGTCTTCCAGTTTGAGTCCCGCCACTTAACATGATCTCTACTGTTAACGTAGGATATAGGGGATCCCAAGAAACACAAAAAAGAAGAGAGAGTCGCTGATCGCTCGATGGACATAGGAGACTTCCTCCCCGAACCACCTCAAATCTTTGTGTGTTGCTCTGGATGCCCCGAACTCTCGTTTAAGCTTTAACCATCATGCTTAGCTCTCTGCGTGCTACAGCTCCTCAGGACTCTCTCTTCTTCTTTGTGTTTCTTGAGATCCCCTACATCCTACGTCAACATCTACTAATATAAATTATCAATATTAATTAAATATGATCGTCAAATTTTTCTCTATTTATGAAGCTGTCCCTCATCTAACCCTCGTAAACTCTATGATCTTTTTTTTTTTTTTTTACTTTTTTGAATCTATTATTTGTGACCAAGTATGCTAGTAAAAACATATTCGAGGACTTATATTAAAATTTTTAAAATTAAAATAAGTTTGCATTCCCAAATGCTATTTACCCACTATTGTGTTATTCTATATATGTGTATCTGTCATTATATTTTATATTGGTATATCATTTTTTATTCAAATTATTTCCATACAAATAATTTCAAGTTGTCTGACTAACATTTATGAATCAAAAATTTCTTGTCAGATTCAAATCATGTATAATTTGAGTTGAACCCAAATAGACTTATCTCAATCCTAAAATTTTATTCCATTATTTGTTTTCTAGATGTTAGATTTTAGGTAACATTCAAACTTTACTTTAATTATATACCGCAAATAAGCAATAATAATCAAATTTTTATCCTACTAAGTGGATTTAGCTACTTGAATATATATTATATTTCTATTGTACTTTATTAAATAATAACTACTATATAATAAAAAACGATAAGTCAAGCCAACCCTTTACTATCAAGAGAAATTCGAAATATAATGAGGCACATTTTTCCTTTGTTCATCTAAACAAATAATAAAAATCAAAAAGAAAATAAGAAAAAATAAGGGTTTTTTTTATAATGAAAAAATAGGGAATTAGGATAACACAATATAGGATGTGATAGAGACTTTGTGGGTTTAATTTCTCGATTTCTAGTACGCAGTAGGTTAAATGATGAGAATGTCGAACTAAAGGCGATGAAGATTGTAAGATGATTTTAGTCTCCATCCATACTGATGCTGAAAGAATACTCGAGCTCCACACAACTCATCAAACTTAGCCCAATTGTGACTCGGGTCACTTAAGTTCCTCATCCTATCTAGCCAAGAGAATCTACAAATTGAATTCAAATGGAACAACAGTGATTCAACGTAATTTATTTCAACAAAAATTTAAATTCTCCACCATAAACTAAGTATGAAAAAAATTTCTATCAAGGAGACATATATATCATTTAAATCTCTCTCATTATATTACTCGTTAAAAATACTGAGTATGAGTTATAAATTTAAACATAATTATTAAATAAGTTAAATTTGAACTGAACATAATTCAATCAGTCATATTTAAATTATTCATTTATAAATTTTTTATTTTTATATAAGTTAAGTAAGTCATTAATTTTGACTCATTTAATAATCGGGTCAAATATAGAATGAGTTATTTGAGTATGATTTAAATTCGGGTTGAGGTCGAGCCCAACTTGCCAAAATAAGTTTTAATATTGCACTTTGTGTGTGGTCAAAATTATTTAAATTATAGCGAAAGGTCACCGAAAATGGATTGCAGAATCTGATGCTTCAAATTTGATTAGTTTCATCATTCACCTTCAACCCCTTGCTGTCGAAACGCATATTATCCAAAAAATTCGTGATGATATTGTCAAAATTGAAGTCGACTCAGTAAATCGCTACTCTCGAACTGTGAACATTGTTGCTCATCAATTTGCATCTCATGCTATTAATTTGGCTCATGATGTAATATAGAATGATTTTTTTTTCTTTTTTATACATCAATTTATCTGTAATTATTTTTCGGAGAAATTTTATTAAATAGAATTTCTTTTTTTTATCAAAAAAAAATATTTAAATTTGCTATTTAAATTCACACCAACCTACTCTAATCGGCTAACGCCAGCCGTTGCCTAACGTGATCATATTCTGCGCGAAATCCCCCGCCCAATTTAGAACCGGTACAACATACCGCTTCGGCTACCATACTTCCATCCAATCGACGCCAACAAGTTTATCCTTAAGGAGATATTGGATGGCTGTGATTAAGTCGGTCCGTTAGAATTTCCGACTGCTGTCGTTTTCTCATCCAGCGTATTTTCCGCCATTCGAGGCGTTAGGTGCGCGGTACGCCTGAATGCATCAAGAATTTTATCCCATTTTTGTTATTGACGTTGACTCGTGACTCATCATCATTTCTGACTCAGTGTTGTTCAACTCCATATTTCACACAAAAAAAACCTTCAAAAATAAAACTATTTATTCAGTTTCAAGTTACAAAAATCATAGTACAACTCAAAAAAAATATAATTAATCAACTCATATAATTTATGATGATAAAAAAATATTTTTTATGCTAACGAGTATACGTAGATATATATATATATATAGTTAGTCTAACAAATAGTACTTTGATGTACAGATTAATATGTAAGAATTTGCTCGTGGTTGCCAGAAGTCTGCCGATAAGTTAGATATTTAGAGATAGGATTATCCGTCTTTTACATCTAGACATAATTAGAAGGATATTAAAGTCAAGAGTTTCTTCTGTCTTACTCGACTTCGATAGCTTCCAAAGACTTTAGGAGAAGAATTTGTTTGGGTTCAGTGGGGACTTGTCATCTTTATAGTTACAGATTTGTCACTAACAATGAGTCTTTAAGGTACTTTATAAGGTGACTCTTGATGTAGTCACCCGAGATTTAAGAGGACTGGGAGTGATTGCCAAGATGGTATCCATATGAGTGAATCGAGATTACGTGAATAATGAGCGGCTTTTAGTAGATTTCTAATATAAGTGGAGTGAAACAGAAATGAATCGTCTCGTATCGAAAAGAGAAAAAATTTCTGAGTTATATAAGTAGATAATATGATCCTAAATGATAAAAGAATCTTTTGGGGAAAAACTGTGAAGTGAATAATGAAAAACTCTACAGTTAGGCATACTTGAGCTAGAGTAACACAAGGATGGATCACCTCCTAAGAATTATTCAAGTCACATATTTTTCTAAAGCTAAAATAAATAATACCTTTATATTTAGATCACAGAATATTATGCTTAACTACAATACATAGAATCTCTTCTAAAAGCAACTCCCTCATGCACTTTCTCTCTACAACTACCTTTGATTTAAAGGAAAGTTAGATGGCTTATTGGAAATACCAGGGAGGGACTTTAGCCCAGCACTGCACACTTAGTCTTTTCACTAACCCCAAAGTCAAACTTTTGCTCGAGATTAGCTTTGTCTTGGATATTCATTTCACTAACTTTTAGGTCTTGTGGAACAATGCTTTGTTCAATTAGAGTACTTCTTTATATTCAAATCATTGTTTTAATGGATAATCATCTTAATGACTCTTTCTTTGAGGGCATCTTCCTATAGTGGTTTTCAATGAATACCTCCCTAAACTTCTTCCTCATAAAAAGAGATACCCAGTAAACCCTCCCGTCTTGTCTCGATTTATGAGAGAAACTCCATGCCCACATGCTTTTTGACAAATTTTATGCTTGGAGCAATTTTTGTCTTAATCATCATATCCGATGCATTCTCATTCGTATGAATCTTCTACGAACTAAAGCCTATTCTTCAAGTACGTACAATCCGATTCCAATGAAATAAAGTTCTCAAAATCTTGATAAAATTTAAGACAAAGTTTTCAACATGTAATATTAACATCTATCTTGTACGTTCAGACTATAAGGGCTAATGTGCAAATCAGCCAAAAGTTTGGAACATTTATGTAATTCTTCAAAAAAATAAATTCTAAATAAATGATATTTATCATAGTTAATTAATGCAAATTATTGCATTAGTTCATCATTAGCATTTATGCAGTACCACACACTGTAGAATGTAGAGTAAGTCCAACCGCAGGCCCCAAAGATAAAGATTCCGGCGGAAGGAAGAGACGAAAATGGAGGAATTCAGCTTCCCCGCCCTCCCCAAAGACCCCTTCCACCACCTCGCCGGCTCCTCCCTCTGGCTCGTCTCCCCCTCCGCCGACGACGCCGACATGCCCGCCGTCCCCTTCCGCCGGAGCTTCTCCTCCGCTTACACCGCCGGCGAACTCCAAGTACCCTTCAGATCGAGCTCACCCGCCGCCCTCAGCGACGGCCAATCCGGCGACGTTGAAGAGCGGATGGACATGCTGTGGGAGGACTTCAACGAGGATTTACGCCGGAGTGCGAGGGGGGGCATTAGCAGAGGGAAGGCGGGCGATTTGCCAGAGGAGAAAGGGGACGACGGCGAAGGGAAGAAGCGGACTGGGTCCGGGCGGTTGTTGCCGGTGCTGGGGACGCTGAAGGGCGGCCGGAGGCCGGCGCTGGTGGTGATGCTTAGGATGTTGAAGAAGGCGTTTCACCGCCACAAGGGCGCCGCTCCTCTGCCAAAAAGTGGGTCTCCGATCAAATAAAATTTCAATAATTTTTTTTCTTTTTCCTTTTTATTTTATGTTATTAAAAAATAAATAGATTAAGAAATCGAAGTTTTTTTTCCTGATATTTATTAATCTATATATTCTTTTAAAATCTTTTTCTTTTTTTCATCAACTAATTTGCGTTGATTTTTTAAAAAACAGAAAATAAGTGTGATGAATTTTTTTGCACATTATAAATAAATTTAGGGAATTATAAAAAATTAAATATTTTAACGATAGAAATATTAAGTATATTATATAGAAATCTTAAAAAAATACATATTTGTATGATATTTTTTTAAAAATTAAAAATTAAATTACTAATATATTTTCAAAGATCTTATTATATTGTGTATAATTCACAATTACATAATATAAATTTTTTATCTCACTAAATTTAATTTAAAGTAAATTATATATATAATTAATTTATGAAATAAATAATATTTAAAATATAATATTAAAATTTAAAATTTAAAATTTAAAATTTAGAAGACGTTTGGTTCGTTGTTATTTTAGTGTTATGCCAGATAAGTTAGATGTCATGACATCTAGATGTCATTTTTTAACTAATAATTTTATGATCTAATAAAAAATTATTTATAGATGCTATTAAACCAAATGATTGCTTTTTAGTGTTTAGTTTTAGGCATATAATTTGTTATTTTAAATTAAAAATTTTAGCTTTAGAGCTTATGATTTAAAGTATAATATATTTTTATCTAAAATTTTTATAAATTTTATAATTTTTGAAATTTTTGTATGATATATATAATATTTTATTTTTAATAGTAAAATATATAATTTTTTATAATTAAGATAACTTTTATCTAAATTTTTCATAAATTTATACGGTTACTATCTTAGGAAGTAAATTACAAATAGATCCTAATATATAAATTAGTTGCAAATAAGTCTTAAAAATTAATAGTCAATTACAAATGAGTTCCACTTTTTCTTTTATGTTCCTAGAATTGTATGAATAAAGAACATGAAAAAATAGACATTAAAAAGATGAGATTTACATGCACACAAAAGGATATTTTGAATAGTTGGGAGATTTAATATCCCTCTAAAAAGTCAAATGATAAATAAAATCAAAAGTAAAATTTTACTTTAATTGGGATCAATTTGCTACTAATTAAAATATCGAAGTCCACTTACAATAGGATTCTAACATGGGGAACTTGGATGCAATTGATCCTATTTTAAATTTAACTCAAGTGGGTTTAATTGTCGATATTGGCAATAATGCATACCGCTTTAATTTATTCTCTCAATTATGGCTGCAATATCTTAAAAAAAAGGCTATATAATGAAGTACAGAGAAAAATTGCAATCAGGTCACTGAGGTTTGAAATTCATTACATTCCAGTTTTAAATGATTATTTTGCCCTTCCTCACAGGTCCCTCTAGGTTTGGAGATTATTTGCGCTTGTTTCCCCAAAAAGCTTTAAGTAGGTAAGAAATTAACCAATTTTCAGTCATTTTTTGAGCTGCTTTTAAGTCAATTTACAACCTTAATATTCCTTAGACATGTTTTATGCAAATACGAAGAAAGTTTTTAAAAAATAAAAAATAAGAAAATTTACATCTGTCACCCCAAGGATTCATTATTTTCAAGCAACACCCCCAAAGTTTATTATTTTCAGGCAGTACCTTTCATCTTGGGATAAATTTACAGGCAACACCCTATTTTTGAAGTTAGATAGAAATATTGCATGAAAATAAAAAATTTTAGAGATGTCGCCTGAAAATAATGAATCTGTAAAGGTGACTGTAAATTTCTAAAAAAATAATAGCACAAAAAAAACAAAAAGCCATTTTTTTACAAGCCTTTTTGTTTTTTTGCTAGCCCATTGATTTTTGTCTGTAGCAGTCACACTTGGCTCATCTCTTTATCATATCAAAGTTTGGAATCTTTCTACAAATACATCATGACTTCACATATCCTTTTGAGATAATAAATTATCAAGTAATCTTTTTAATATATCAAAGAAGTAAATATGATAAGATTAGGTAAATTTAAGAGGGAGGTTTAGTCCCACACGAATAAGTCTCAAGTGAGACGTTAGGTACGTATGGGTCACACCGATATTCTCATAGACGCGTTTTAAAACCTTGAGATTTGATAAGCCAAAGCGAATAATACCTGCTGAGGTGAGCTGCTGCAATTAATGTACCCAATACTTTGTTACAAATCAATCCAGCTGAAGCCAGGATTCTTCTTTATCATCTTGTCCCTCATCATCCACCAAACGCCTTCTGATCTGTTCCAGTTCTCATTGGCTGCATAGATGCTGGATATCTGCACATAAGGCACTGATTGGCTAGGATTCAGCTCCATGATCCTCTGTGCCACCTTAATCCCAAGCAATTCATGCCCACAAGCCTTGCAGCCACCCAGCACTGATGTCAACATGCTAGCATCTGGCTTGAAGGGCATGCCATCGATGAAATCGATTGCTTCATTGATCCGACCCCCTCGAACGAGCAAGTCGACAACACAAGAATAATGCTCGATTGAAGGATTGATACCGAATTCATTCTTCATGCTGTGAAACAATCTCAGGCCTTCCTCAAGTAGCCCACAGTGGCAACAACAAGAGAGAATTGCGAGAAATGTAACGTCATTTGGGGAAACACCGTTGCTTCTCATGGCTTCAAATAGTTCAAGAGCTTCAGTTCCCAACCCGTTTGAAGCGCAACCCATTAGCATTGAGTTCCATGGGGCCTCATCACACTTTCTCGTAGTGTTAAATAACCTGCAGGCTTCAGTAATGCAGCCACATTTGCAGTAAAGATCAATTAGTGAAGTACAAATGATTCGATTTGAATCAAGCCCAATTCGAGTAGCTAGAGCAAAGATCTGTTCCCCAGTGCTGAGGGAACAGTGCGAAGTGGCAGCACTTAAAACGCTTGCTATGGTCACCTTGTCTAGCTCAACATCAAGCGCGTGCATATTGGCGAAAAGATTCAGAGCTTCGGTTGCATAGCCATTCTGATTATAGCCCACAATCATGGAGTTCCAGGAGATCAGAGTTTTTCGCTGAATCATATCGAATATTTGCCTAGCTTCTCGAATCTTGCCGCAGTTGGAGTAAACATTTATCATGGAGTTAAGCAGGATCGTGTCGCGAATCTTGAGCTCCGCAAAAACCATGGAGGCATCATCCCATTGGCCAGCCTTGGAATATGCATCCAGAAGAGCACTCCCAACAACAATGTCTTCTAGAACTCCATACTTCAGCACATGAGAATGAATCTGCCTCAAATTGCCAAGAACACCAATATCAGCACAAACGCTCAACATGGTAGTTAAAGTTGAAGAATCCGGATCAACTCCAGCTCTCTTCATCCTTCTAAATAAATGCAAAGCCTCTTCTCCACAATAGTTGGAAGCAAACCCATTAATCAATGAATTCCACAATACAACACTGGGTTCTTCTCTACCATCAAAAAGCTTTCTTGCTTCATCAAATCTACCACAGTTGAAGCATCCCATGATCAAAGCCGATAAAGAAAAATCGTCAGGTTTATTACTCAAGTTCAAAGCTTCACTCGCACTGTCAAGGTCTTCACACTTCCCATACATGTCAATAAGAGCGCTAACAAGAACGGCATCCAACTCCACCTTGCTAACAACTATCCGTGAATGAAGTTGTCTGCCAAGATGAAGAGCCCTATGCTCAGCACAAGCACTGATTACAGTCGCCAGAACGAAACTATCGTTACACAAATAAGACAATCCCATACAAGCTGAATTCAATCTACTGTAAAGACGGAAAGCACCCATAGATTTACCGGTTCGGAAGTAACTATGGAGGATTGAGTTCAAAGCAACTGCTTCTTTCGCAGGCATTTCGTCAAACATCATCCTTGCATGATGAAGGTCACCCAACCTCACGAGACCAGTAACGATGGCGTTCCAAGAGTACCCGTTCTTCTGAGGCATCGAATGGAATAGTTGAAGCGACGCCGTTGAGTAACCAGCCTTGAGATATGCGTCGAGAATGGAGTTCCAAGAGAAGCAGTTCCGGTGAGGCATTTCGTCGAACAAGCGGTGGGCATCCGCCAGTTCCGAGCCACACCGCGTGTACATCTGGAGAAGGCAGTTGGAAACGAAGATGGAGGAGAGGACGCCGGCTTTGAGGAGAAGCTGGTGGAGCTGCCGGCCTTGGGAGATCCAATGCAAGGCGTCGCATGACCGGAGATGGGCGACGCACCATCCGAGGTCGACTGCCATGGATTCATCCTCCCTCTTGACAAAAATGCGGATCCTAACCAAACCTAATGCAAGGTGTTACCGAGTGAGACTAGTGAGAGCATTCAATTTTAAATATTATAATATATATATATATATATTATTTTTTTAATAATAATTTTATAATTTTTTAAAATATTTTATAAAAATATCATCAAATAATTATTTTTATTAAATAACATGATATAGCATTAACATAAATTAAACCAAACGCCTAAGGGCCATTTGGTTCAATTTTATTTTGAAATTATTTCATATTATTTAGATGTCATGATATTTAGATATTATTTTTTTTGTGATAATTTTATATTTTTGTAAAAATTATTTAAAAATATCATTAAACCAAATAATTATTATTTTTAGATAACTTGACATAACATCAAGATAATATTAAATCAAAATATCCTAAATTTAAATTTAAATAAAAATATTTTTATTAAAAATTATAAAAGATATAAAATAAATTTAATTATTATATTAAAATATGAGAGGGATGTGGTATAAGTTACTTATTGTTTAGGTATGTGTGTAGAACTTAAAAAAAAGTTAACTTTTTATTGATTATCCAAAAAATTAATTTTTATTTTAAATTATGTGTATGATATGATATAGAGTTAATTTTTAATATTAAATTTTATGAGTAATGCGCTATATCAGATTAATTTTAATTGGGTAAATAAATATGACCTAATTAAGAAATATGAATATGATTACAAATTTGAGATTTTGAATAAAATGAAGAGAAAGTTGCATCCAAGCAGTGAAGCAGTTCTATAAAAGCAAAAATATATTATCTATACTATTTTCATCAAGAATTTTATGCATTAATCTTTTTTTTCTAATTCAATTAAGTTTAATTATTAAATATTATTTTTTTAAAAAAAAAACTTTTTAAGCATTAAGAATATTTATTTTAGGGTAGTACATAGAAGAACAAAAGTTAAGGTTGTAATAATAATTAAAAATATTTTTAATATTTAAATATATATATATATTATTTCTAAATAACAATTTAATGATTGAATTTAAAAAAAATCTATTAAATTTTTTTTTGACCAAAGACCTAATAATACATTTTTATATATCTATATTGTTGAGGATAATCTATTTTAGAAACACCAATCACCCATAAAATAAATAAGGGATAGTTACACTCAGGTCCCTGAGTTTAAAGTTTATTATCACACAGGTCTATATTTTTAAAATTATAACATCGAGTCCTTGCTTTTAAAAAAATATCATACGGGTCCTTTTTTTATTTTTTTATTATTAAAAAATTTTAAAATCATTTTGTACTTGAATCTTGAAAATAATTTCACTTTTATGCATAGAAAAACGTTGTAAACGTCAGAAAAGAAAATTCTATATTCATACATGTTTGACAATTGAAATTAGCTTCGAAGGAGTTCAAAAAAGAATGAGATCGCTATTTGCTACTACAAAAATGTTATAATAATAAATGCAGAGAAACGATATAATAGAAATAAGTGAGGGAGACGGAGATTTAAGGTAGTTCGAAAAAATACCCTTATATTCACTAGTCAGCTTGAGAAAGTTTTCTAAAGGTGAGTTACAATTTTCTTTTTGTGGCTAAAATTTTTTACTCTTACATGTGTCCTCTCAAGTGATGGAGGAGGATATTTATAGGTATTCTTGATATAAGTTGGAGGAAATAGATGGAATATTCATCTGTAACTATCAAAAGTGGGTCATTATGACGCCTGTAAATGGAAGGTGAGTTATCGGTTATTAGCTTGGAAACTTGTAAGATGTTACCACATGTTCTTAGACTCAATCTACTAACGAAAGTCTTAGGAACATGGGGGCATATCTTTTCATTAGAAATACGCAATAATTTGTCAGAAAAGAGTGGAGTTTATGGAATAGTGAAGCGGGAACGAATAAATTGTCTTACTAGCCTTAAGTTAAAAGAGATGTTCACTACTCATGTGAACCAAATCGTACTAGTAGTGGATGAGTATGAGTGAGTGGCAGGAGGAGTGATGCAGAGCCAGATCCTCAACGCCAGCGACTTCATTATAATCTACGATCCCGAGCGTAGACTATAACAATATATTTACTTGTACATAATTATCTTTATTTCTGCATTTTATTCGAATAATTGGAGTCGTACATTATGTTTATATCGGTAAAAATGTCCACTTTAATGTCATGTATATGTGGCCTTATGTATGGATTGGATCAAATTAAGTTCAAGATTAGTTCATCTTGAATCAATTTGAGATCAGAAAGAATAACAATCAAAGCTATAAATAAACATGCTATTAAAAAAAAGATATAAATAAACAATTTTTTGAAAATAAAACATATATCATTCCAGTAAAACAACAAATTCATCACATTATTTTATAAATCCTAGTTTCATTCCCATAGGCGGGGTTACAAAGCTTTTCTGTGCAATACATTGTAAACAGTGATGAAAGAGATCAGAAAAGCAAAATCAATGCTTTTCAGCCATGAAACTTTTGAATCAGATGTGGAAACAATCAGTAACAATTTCATCTACCAAACAACCAATGATCTCCTTCTCCATCTCCACCCCTAACTCAAAGGCTTCCTTCTCGAAGTTGACCCATCTCCCTCTGTAGCTGCTCATATCCCGGTCCACAAGCTCGTCAACCATGCCATCTCCGATCCCCTTCCACCGTGAAATCTCCATATAAACTTCTTCAGCCAAATCCCACTTTCCCATGATAGCTTCCCCATGAGCCCATGCATGATAGCCTGAGTTCAAGAAAAGGCTACACCTATCATCCAGGCATTCGATCACATAATCAAATATCATCTTCCTTCTCGCTCTCCCATTCTTGCCCTTCTCTCTCTCCAGCTTGTCGAAGAGAGAAGGATCCAGAGAGATTAATGCTAAATGCAATGAACCAGTTCTACATTTTAGTATCTCTTTCACATAATCCAAATCTGAAGAACCTGAAGAGCTTTCAGAAGATGATGAGGAAGAGGCTGAATCTGAAAGCTCCAGTTCCTTCTCCAATGGTGAGGTTTTGTTTAATGCTTGCACAGAAGCTAACGAAACCTTGCTTCCTGGATGAACAGATGAATGATAAAACAGTGACGACAAGATGAAGTTGTATTGAAAATTTTGAAAAAGAATACCGTTGGTGCTGCTGGCTGCGCTATCTGAAGAGTTGCAGCTTTCAGCTGAGAAGGTGGCTTCAAGAATGGAAAGAGGACTTGGGTGCAGAACTTCAGTTTCCTTTCTGGCATCGCTATTGCTGCTGCTTTCTGCTTCTTTCAATCCCTGAAAGTGAGAATGAACAATGGTTAAAGGCTTTATAAAAACTTCTACATACAGACAGAAAAATGGGTATCGCTTAATTTTGAATCACGCGATTTAACATCAGATGATATGTTGAGAATACAGTAGTGGTTGCCCTTTCAATCTAGCTTATGAACATCATGTGATTTGTTAAATCTTGGTTACCAAGAGACCTAAAAACTTAAGCGAGCAGGTAATGGCCAATGAATAATTTTATATTCTAACACGCCTTTTTACATACAAACTTATTTGCTTTGTAACATGTACTTTATTTAGCATAGGTACTTCTTTTAAAACCTTATGCTATAAATAATTAAGACTTTTGGCTCATAAATAATTTTATATTCTCATATTTTTCCTCACGCATAAGCTTAATTGCTTTGTAACATGAAGTTCAGCATATATATGTTTTTTTTAAACCTTGTGCTAGAAAAAAATGAGGCTTACCAAGTTCGAACTTGAGACCTTTAGCTCTAGTAGGTTATGCTAGTAGATTATGACTTTGAAATAATTTTATATTCTAATACAATCCTTTATTGTATCTTTACGAGCTTGTTTGGTTGAGTGTTAAATTTAGGCAAGAAAAGATAATATTTTATTTTATAGAATTGATGGGAAAGAAATTTATTTTAATAATGAGAGGTGTGTAGGATATGAAATAAAATTAATTTTAAGGTTAGAATTTGTATTAGATGTGAAATAAAGTTGATTTTTAAGGTTGAAATTTGTGTTGGATGTCAAATAAAATTATTAAAATTTATAATAAATTTAAAATATTATTAAAATATTAATTTGCCCATTTTTAGGAGGTAGCCAAACAAGCCTTACAAGTTTGTTTACCATGCTCCATATTGTATCTCTATAGACTATAACTATAATTTGTCTTGAGCGTTCCTATTAGCCCTCTCCAGTACGTATCCCCTTAAGTAAATATATTAGCATTGAGCTTGTAATATTATCTCCCCAATAAATAAACACAAACTACAACAATAAGTGTATACCTGCAGAATCACCTGGCCATTAGTGGAAGAAACTCGTTCAGTTGTAGGGGTTGTAAACGAATTGTCATACATTTGTTCTTGTTGAACATGAAGAGAAAAAGCAGAGCTAGCATCAAATGTCAATTCTCTAAGTTTTTGCTCCAAAAGCAGGCTTAGTGCATCACCAGTTATCAGATTAAGGCTCTCACATGGTAGCTTCTTTGAAGCCAAACCAATTCTCTGAAAATTGTTGTCAAAACTAGATATCTTCCTTCTGTCCGAATTCCCCAAAGATGGAAAGAAGGATGGCTTGTCAGTTGTAACCTTTACTAAAGGAGATGTAAAGGTGAAGGATACAACATCAGAACCATTACTTATATTATCAGTCCTCCTCCCTGACTGTTCATCAATCCCGAAATCAGATTGCAAATGCTTTTGATGATGTTCCAAATAACGAATCCTGTCGGATTCAAAACTAACCTCTATCAATCTTTTTTTCCGAGGAAAATCCTTGTTGCTTGATAGCAACCATTCATGCTCGCTTGCAAATGCATCTAAATTGTCCTTCCTATGCTTATTATTGGTTTTGGTCTTCCCTAATCTTTCAGACTGATTTGATACTGATTGCTTAGTACACACCTTGCCTTTACTTGATGAACAGTTTTGTTTCTGGTGATTTTGTCTTAGAACATTGGAACTGGCAGAGGTTACCTTGTTTGTCTGCTGTTTATTCCTCTGGCTGCTTGATTGGCTCTTAAATGGTTGGTTTGATTTACATTCATCAACGTCTTTCAAAATTTGTACTGCATTTTTGCTGTTATTACCCAGCCTCTCCCTCTTCTGAACATTTACCTTTGCTTGTACTGCAAGAGAAATAGATTTTCCCTTATCACTGTTGTCTGGAAAAGCCCTGAATGTTGAACAATTATCTTCTGAACCATTCCAACATCTATTAAGGCACTGCCCTTTTAGATACCTTGAATCAGCAGGTTCAACAATTCTTCTAGCAGAATCAATAACCTTTGACGGTTTTTGAGATGCCGACAAGCTGTTTTTTGGTTCACAAACTTTCAAAGGAATAGAAGATTGCCTATACGAAGAACAAGCCTTGGTTCTGGTATTAGATGGAAGCGCCGGCTCAAGAATCTTTGCTGCTTCTTCCATAATGTGGGATGCATTTCTAGAAGAGATGAACCGAGGGTTTTTGATCGGTGACAGAAGCTTGTGATGGGTTAAAGAGACAGGTTTTGCAGACCTCGGAGGCAATGTTTCTGTCTGGAATCTCTCAATTGGGCTGCTTGGCATCTTTGGAGGTCGAAACTCAGTTGGCTTTCTAGAGTACACCTCAGTTCTCATTTGAGAGCAATTAATCTGATCGTTCACAACAAACTCAGGACTTCTCATGTGACTCCGTTCACTTCGAAGAGATTGTGTATCAAATAAAGAAGTTGACAATGGTTCACATGAAGTCGGCATTGAATCTAATCCCATCAGCCTAGCAACTATTCCGGGAGCTCTGTTTCCATTTCCTTCTTCATCTGTCACGGATGATGCACAGCTGTAATCACTGCTCCCTTTGAGGCTTAACACCCCAACTGTTTCATCTTCATTAACCTGACAAATTAACCACCTAATCGTTCATCCGATGATATGGTAGAAAAAATTGGATATAATCGAAACAGAAGCAACCATGTAACAAGAACAAAGAACATTACCCACCAATCGAAGTCTAGTTCCAGGAAAACTATGATCAGCCCTCTTTTCCTGCTTTGTGTTCTCTATAAGAAACAAGAACATCAGAAGAACACAAAAAAGAGAAATAAGGAAACAACAAGAGCCCGCTTAATCGCTGATAAGAGGGGATTCAGTTACCAGGTGAAACGGAGAAGAGCTTTTTCCTTGATTTCCGGTTCCAATCAAAGAGATGAAAGAACCCACCATGCTTGATACCTCCTCTCTCGATCCCCATTCTATCTGTAGTCTCGGGTAAACCTCAGTTCCGGACTTCAAACAAAGATGCTAAAATTTCGCATTCTTCACAAAAAAAAAAAGGAGAGCAATATTTCAAGGTTAAATGGAACAAAATCTAATAATAGAAGAAAATAACGTAAGAGTTCCAACCACAACCACGCTCGAAGAAACTCACTTAGCTATCCTCAGAAACAAAGCAAGCAATGAACTCAAAGTACTAAAAACAGCATCGAGGTCATTGAGCTAAACGCAACAAATCCGTATTAATTATTCAACTCAAGCAATACAAATTCATCGGAGCAGTTGCCCGAACGCAAAAAATGGCACGAGAAGATCACGACTTCAGCCAAATCCAGGCCTAGCTAAGAAAATGGACGACAATGAAACGCAAATCGCCGACGACGATTCACGCCAGAGCAGCCGTACCTGGATCTCACCATTCATCTACCGCGCTTCAGGCATTTGACTCAAGGACTCGGAATATTAGGGTTCGGGTTCAATATTAGGGTTAGGGTTCGGAGGGGGTCGTCAGAAAGAAGCCGAAGTGGGAGCGGTCGGTGGCCGAGCAGGTCGACACATTTAATGGGTGCAACATTTTCGGGCGGCGAGACCGTCAAAGGAAGACGCATTACGGCTGTGAGAGCTCCGCCATTAAATCCTATAAATTAGTCAGAATAAGCATTTACATTTTACAAAGGGATGAATTACACATGGGTCCCTAAAGTCTTACACATTTTACATATTGATCCACAATGTCTAATTCGTAGCATTTTAGGACCTTGAGGTTTTAAGTTTTTTCAATATCTATTTACAAATTTAAATGTGCAGTACTTAAATCGCTGAAATAACAAAAGCACCGCGTATGCGGGTATCTCGGATCGGGTTTGGGTTTTTAGGTCAAACCCGAACCCAACCCAAAATTATTTGGGTAAAGTTTAATAACCCGAACTTAACTCGAAATTTATTTGGGTTGACCCTAACTTGACATTTTCGGGTTGGGTTTGGGTCGGGTTATAGGGTCGAGTCTATTCTTGACACTCCCTACTGAAATTGATGATCTATTGCTATTTGGCCCTTTTATATATTAATATTTTATATATTTTATCTATATTGAACATAAAATTACAATAATAGAATGATTTATGACAGTAAATTATCAATTATAAAGAGTTGGGTGGTCATTTGCATTTGATAATTTTAAGCATGATAATATATGGTCTAACTCAAAAAAATTTAAGTATTAGTTATGAATTTTAATTTATTTATTAAATGTCTTAAGTTGAAGTTCTATATAATTAAGTCCGATCAGATTTATATTATCAAGTCAGATTTGCAGATTAACATCGAGTCAGATTTGAATCATTAATTTTGACAGTTGGATTAAGGTTTAGGTCAAACCCAATCTATTAACTTGTTATACTATCCGTAGGACTGTACGGTCATTTTAATTGATTATTAATTTTTAAATTCAATTATTAGATTTTATGCAAAACATGATAATTTTTATATTACATTTATTTTTCAAACTACTAAATGTACTATGCTGCCTATTTTTAGAAAATAGAAGAAAGTTAGCATATTAACTTTTCATAAAATTTTAAAAATAAAATTATAATAAAAATTTATTTTTATTTCACTTTATACAAAATTAAATATTTAAAATTTTAAATTTATATTATATCTTAAATAATTCTTAAAATATTAATCATTTGTATGTCACTTCTTATGTATTTTGTAATATTATTTATTTAAATTTTCATTGTATATGTATTTCAATAAAAATTAAAAGAAATTTTAAAAACATTGGTCATTTTTTTTAAATGTCAAATAAGTCCTACTTGTTATATTCAATATCCATGAATCACTGTGCAAAAAATTTAATGCCTCAAGGACCTAAATATTATTATTTAAGATTTTTATAGATTAATATATAAAACGTCTAATACTTGAGGAACCCATATGCAATTTATCCTTTACAAAAGGCCTGGAGCAAGGAGACGGACACGATAACCCAACGTCTCTTTTTGGGAGTTAATTCAAAATTTAAATTCCAAACGGCTTGGTGTGGGCCAGGACTGTCGGATCTGCTGCGTGGGTTTTCAAGTAGTCTTTTCCTGTTTGATGACGTGGCATTGGATTAGTGGTAACTATTGCTGAGTGTTAAGAGAAACAAGCAGCGGATCCGCCATCAAGAGAAATTTTGCCGTTGCGTGATGAAAGTCCAACAGGGCCACAGCGGGACCCAGTGATCTGCTGGATTCCCTAGGGATCAATCAGACGGCGCATACAAGCTCTGGCCCAGCTCGGAAGGCAGATCCCTGCCGTCCGATGATACTCCGTTTTTAACGCTCCAAACGGACAAAAAGAAGGGTAACTTTATCAAAAAAAAAAAAAAAAAAGATAATTAACTACGTGGCACACAATTTAGTTTTATTTATGTCTTACTCATCTATTCTTAATTAATTATACTATGCACACTCAAAATATTATAAAATTTTATATATACATATTTTAATTTATTTTTATTATAATGAGTAATCATGATTTTTTAATAACCTGACTATAGTTAGATTATAAAAAATTCGAGCCATTCATCATATTATTTTAAGGATAGTTAAATATATTTTGAGTGAAAATCCTAAAACCTTAATATTTAGGTAGCGGCAAAGAAAGGAGACATCTGCGATGTTAATTGATTTTAGGATAAATCAGCGCTTTAGTGTAGTATTGAGGAAGAGAAAAATATGTACCATTAAAAGTAAAAATATGATTTTAATAATTTACTAACAGAATTTTTTTTTTCAAATAGATTTTGATTAAGTTTTAACTCAAATGTGTGTATGTAAGATTTTGTAATATTTTGAGTGTGCATAACGAAATTAACTAAGAATGAATGGGTAAGGCATAAATAAAACTAAATTGTGTGGCATGTAGTTAATTATCCTCCCTAAAAAAAAGAGAGTAATTAGCAAGGTTTCACTCAATTTTGATTTTTATTTTACTCCAAATTCGAAGTATTAGTTTCGATAGATTTAATTTTGATAGTTTCGACGAAATACATAATATGATTTTTTATTAATGTCTGTTTATTTGGTAGGTCAAAATTAACCTGATTTAATTTTAAACAGGTATATTGCATCACATGATTAATTTATTTTACATCTTACACATATATCAAAATAATAATTAATTTATATCACATTCCTCCCTATCTTAATATAATACTAATTTTTTTATATTTTTCATAATTTTTAATAAAAACTATTTTTATCTAAATTAAATTTTAACCTAGTTAGAAATTAAATTTTATCAAAAAAAAGGCCCTCGAGTGTTTTACTCCAAAAAAAAACAAAATTGTAAAAAAAATTGTTCAAAAAATATTAAAATTTCAGTCAAAATGAAATCAATTTCAAGCAAAACTTAAAAGTTAAAACCATGATAATTACAAATAGGTCACAAAAATTACTTTTCTACCTAAAATGAATTCATCGTGTGATATATATGTAATAATAGATTTAATGCTTACGTCACAAAGAAAAAAATTTAATAATAATTTTTATGAGCAATTATACAATTAAATCTTATAGTTATTTGAAACCAATATATTCCAATCAAGAACATAACATTCGAGATAAGAGCTATCCATTTAGATTAATATTATACTCACATTTTTATTAATATTTATACTTCTATAAGGTTAGATTATATATGAGTATTATGAAACATGCATCTCTTTAGATGATTGTTGTGACGAGAAAATAATCAGAACAAAGAATTTTTTACGTGGAAAACAGGTTGAGTGGAAAAAACACGGCTGCTTTCGAGAAGGCTTCAAAGATTTTCACTAGGAGAAATTATCTGAGATTACAGTAGAAAAATTAGGGATTTGAGGAAGAAATCAATAAGAGAAAAAAAGTCTTTTTTTCTATTATAATGAGATTCTTATACCCTGATCTACCCTATGGAGTCACTTCAACGGAATGAGCTTTAGCTCCGGTGTCAAACCATCATTGCCTACAAGGCGGCCACGCCCTGGCCTCAGATGTATGGTGTACGGATGGCGCGGTCCGAGGACAAGGAGGCTCATACCTCTTGAAAGAAGTATGTTGTTCGTCTCCGATACTGCGCCTGGACGCCGGTCAGTTCCGGCCTCAGCTGTTCGTCTCGGCCTCTTCGACGTATGCTGTTCGGGGTGATACGCCTTCTGTTCGACGCTGAACCTTTGCGATGCTGATGCCACGTAGGCTTCCAAATGTGCGCTCCAAATGAGTCAGCGCGGATCCAGATGCAACAATGCTAAAAAATATATGAATGATAAATATAGAAATTTAAAATCAGCCATTTACAAACATTTATATTTATATAAATATATATGTATGTTGGTATATATAAATATATATTTACATACATACAAATACATGTTATGTATTTGTATAATATCTATAAATATATAAACATTTATGTATTTTTTAAAAACATTTTCAATAATCTAGAATTTAGTATTTTTCTTATAGATCTCAGATTAGAGCCCATTGGCACTCAAAATTTGGAAAAATTATTGAGTTGAACCGCAATTTAACGGTTAAGATTTTCAACTTTAAATCGCAAGAGTCGCGCAGAAACAACAACATAATATTTTATTATTTCTCCATGTAACGATATTTTTTAGCTAGGATATTTTTAGTTACATGAAGCTTTTTTTTTCAATTATATTTCAGCTATATAAGAATATTTTTAAGTTATGAAAGGCTTTAATATTCATATTTGTATTAGATGTGAAATAAAGTTAATTTTTATAATTGAAAATTATATTGGGTAAAAATTTTACCTCGAACTAAACGAGGTCTTTAATTGCGAATGAATATTTTTCAGCTACGTAAAAGCGCCTTTTATGTACTTTAAAATGCTGTTATATAGTTAAATGATCTCATGCATATAAGTTTAAAATGATCTTATATATGAAACTCAAATATCATTACATGATAGATGAATAATAATAATTACAAAAAATAACAAGTTAATGTATCGTTTCTTCATCTTCTATTTGTGGGTCGCACTTATACGCATGTATGTAAGTTCTTGAAAATCCTACACTTTTTATCTCAACTAGCTTGACATATGATTTTCTCGTAGTTCGACCTCTGGGCTTGAAGATTTGGTTATTGCTTATCTATTTTTCAATAACTTACTTATTTTAGAACATAAGTTGGCAATTAGTTAAGGATATTGTTCACAAACTTAGAGAGGACAAAAATACTAATTAATCTTTGATTAGATGCTAGCTCTAGCCAAGGAAAAATTATTGCAGTCGGACAGCCTAACACGCAGATTTTACAGCAGCCATTCGACGTGCGGCACCTACGTGCGGGTCCCATCATTACGGCTCGGCATACGTAAAATTTTTTATCACATATGTATCATAAAATATCTCATACGTAACAGATTTTATTATATATGTATCATAATATATTTCATACGTAGCAAGTTTGCTCATATATGTATCATAATATATCTCATGCGTAGTAATTTTTATTACATATGTATCATAAAATATCTCATACGTAACAGATTTTATCATATATGTATCATAATATATCTCATACGTAGCAATTTTTTTCATATATGCATGTATCATAAAATGTCTCATATGTAGCAATTTTGGTGGACTATTATGATACAATGTGATAAAAATTGCTACGCATCAGATATATTATGATACATATATGATAAAATCTGTTACGTATGAGATATTTTATGATATATATATGATAAAATTTACTATATATGAGATATTTTATAATATATATGTGATAAAAATTGCTATGTATACCGAGCCATGATGGAGAGACCCGCACGCAGGCGTTGCACGCCGAATGGCTATCGCAAAATCTACGTATTAGGCTATCCAACTGCAATAAGTTCTCCTAGCCTAGGGAGTGCTTGCTTGTGACACTATCTTTGGCTGAGAAAAGAAATATTTTTTTGGAGGTATTTGTTTGTAAAATTTAATTTTAATAAGATTAAAATTAAATTTAAATAAAAAATTTTATTAAAAATTATGAATAATAAGAAATAATATTAGTTATTATATTGAGATATACAAAAGATACGATATAAATTAGCTATTATTTTATTCTGCGCAGATATGAAATAAAATTAATTTTTATTTTAAATTTTATTCATGATGTAAAATATAATTAATTCTTAATATTAATTTTATTTGTAATGTGTTATGATAGATTAAAATTAATTTTGTGAATTTTAAACTGGCTAAATAAATTGGGTCTTATGTTATATTTTTGTTTTAATTTTTGAAGAATTTAAAATAAAATAGTTTTATTTTGAAATGTATACTAGGCAAGAAATTATAGGTTAGTTTTTTATTTAAAATTTTATATAAAATATCAAGTAAAGTTGATTTTAATATTAGAATATATATAATTTAAAATATTATTAATTTAATATTAAAATTATTGTATAATATAAACTATAAATTTAATTTTAATCAAAATTAATTTTAAATATGATCATATTAATTTACTTGAGTAAATAAACAACTATTTAACTTTTTATTTTATTTACCGCTAAACATTATAATTTTTTTGTTCTAACTTAAAAATTACAATTATATGACTTTATATTTCAATGTCATGTTGGATATACATGTGTAATTGTATTAATTTCTAGGCATAATTACCTACATGTCACACAATTTAATTTTATTTATGTCTTACTCATCCATTCTTAATTAATTATGCTATGCACACTCAAAATATTACAAAATCTTACATACACACATTTGAGTTAAAACTTAATTAAAATCTATTTGAAAAAAAAATATTCCGTTAGTAAATCATTAAAATTATATTTTTACTCTTAATGGTACATATTTTTCTCTTCCTCAATATTACACTAAAGCGCTGATTTGTCTTAAAATCAATTCACGTCACAGTTGTCTCCTTCCTTTGCCGCCACCTAAACATTAAGGTTTTAGAATTTTCACTCAAAATATATTTAAATATCCTTAAAATAAAATGATAAACGGCTCAGATTTTTTGTAATCTAACTATAGTTAGGTTATTGAAAAATTATGATTACTCATTATAATAAAAATAAGTTAAAATATGTGTGTATAAAATTTTATAATATTTTGAGTGTTCATAGTATAATTAACTAAGAATGGATGGGTAAGCCATAAATAAAACTAAATTGTGTGACATGTAGATAATTATTCCTAATTTCTATTAGATACTATTGTGTTGTACGATAAAATATCGAGTTATATAATTATACGAAGGAAGTATTATAATATAGAATTTATTCTCTTTAATAAACTGCTGTTAAAAGTTGTTATTAAAAATTAAAATATTTGATAAAAATTATTGTGTTATATAATTAATTGAAATAATTAAAAGAATATGTTATTCATTCGATTGAACAGTTAATATGAAATAAAATTATTAATTTATGTAAGATATAGATTAAAATTAGTTTTTTATGTTAGAATTTATTAGATATGAATTAAAAATTAAAAATTTCTTTCATTCATCTTTAGTTTTAAGTTATTTACGGCAAAAGTAATTGTTTCAAAAAGTTTTTTTTAAGCTTTTTTTCACAAAAATAACTACTAAGGCACTATTTATTTAGCTATTAAAATTTAATCTAATTTAATTTTAATTAAATATATCACATCACACATAAAATTTAATATTAAAAATTAATTTTATTTCACATTCTACACACATTACTAAAATAATAACTAATTTATATCGCATTCCTCACATATCCCAATATAATAACTAATTTTATATTACATCCTTCACGTATCCCAACATAATAACTAATTTTATTTCACATCATTCATAATTTTAAATAAAAAAATATTTCTATCCAAATTTAATTTTAACTTTATTAAATTTAACTTTACAAATAAAAAGACCCTAGTAAATTTTTTTTTTCTATAAAAAGCTATATCAAACGTAGACTAACAACTTAAAATCAAGTATAATGATCGATCCACGATGTTTTAGCCTGTCTTATAGTTGTGGGGTGTGACGAGTACTTAAGCCCGTATTATTACTCGAGTCATCTGACCAAGTCTAATGTTACGAATAAGGTTCTTTAGAATTCTTATAGATTATATTCTATGTGATAGTTCTCAATAGAATTAGTCTATAATTTTCTTTGGCTGTTGACTTTAACTTCTATAGTTTTACTCGATATTACATTTTTTTTAACCGATTTTATTGCTTTTTTATAATAAATAATGTTCTTACATATAAGGTAGCGTTTGTGATCGTGTTAGTGTCATTTTTTACTTTGATTACTAAGCACTTGAAATTGATATCCTAAGGCCTTATTTGGTTCGAGCTATTTTTTGGCTCAATATAAAATTCAACTGTGAAAATCAATTTTATTTTACATCAAACACAAATACGAATATTAAAATTAACTTTATTTTACATTATATATACTTTTAATATTAAAATAAATTTTTTTCATTAAATTTAAAAAATAAAATATATTTTTTTCTCTTATTAAAAAAAGTTCGAATTAAGCGAAGCCTAAGACCCCGGTTGGCACGAGGACCAAAATCAGAACAAAAATGGTACTAATTTAAAAAATAATAATAATAAAAAATAAATTTTTTTAATTATTCTATAGAAATTTTAATATAAAAAATATTATTTTATTTTTTATACCGGATAAGTTTAAATTAATAAAAATATTAATTTTATTTCACATCTTAAATTAAAATACTCGATTCTAGTATTTTGATATAGGATATGGAATAAAGTTGATATTTTATTAAAAATTATTGAGTATGCTAAATAAAATAATATTTTTTATATTAGAATTTGTGTAGAATGATTAAAAAAATTAGGGCAATTACTCCCAGGTCCCTGAGTTTAACCTTTAATATCACACAGGTCCACGTTTTTAAAATTTAACATCGAGATCCCTGAGTTTAAATAAAATATCAAATAAGTCTTTTTTATTTTTTTATAATTATTTTTTTTAAATTACCGTTTTATCCTGTTATTCTCTCTCCTCCCGATCCGGCGCACGCAAGCCTGCCACGGCCCGCGCGAGTGCGCCTGATACGGAGGAGAGAGAGAGAGAGAGGGGTAAAACGGTAATTATAAAAAAACCTATTTAATAATTTATTAAAACTCAGGACCTGATGTTAAATTTTAAAAATATGGACTTATGCGATATTAAGCATTAAATTTAAGAATCTGGACGTAATTTGCCCAAAAAATTATTTAAATTAGTTTTATTTTTATTTTAATTTTAGTTATCACGCCGAAGAGGCCTAAATATTGAACATAGTCCAATTGCCTCATCTATTCGTGTCTTTCTCATCTTTGACTATCTGTCCACCGGATATGTCTCCACGTGGACGGTTCAGATTAATTTGTATCCGATTTGGGGTAGTGACTGGGCTGCCTCCTCCTTCCTCTACATAACCAGACATGAATGTATGAACGCACTCCGATCTCCATCCTCTCCACAACAAATTCCGATAGATCTTCCACCGGAATGGCCGGTAGAAGGGCCTCGGCGGTGGCCCGCCGAGCGTGGCGGCTCCTCCGCCTGGCGGTGCACTGGGCCCGGAAGCCCGGCGGGACTTCCAAGCACCGCCTCCTCCTCGATCCACTCGTCCTCCCCTGCAACGCCATCAAGAGCCCCCACCGCCGCGGCAGCTGCCGGGTTCATTACAGAGAGCGCCAGTTCTCTTTCAACGAAACGCCGGACTCCCGCTTCAATACCCATCGCCGCACCGCCTCGTTGAGCCGCCTGCTGCCCTGCCTCGCCCCCGACGTCGACTTCGACGGCGTCGGCGGCGAGGAGGACGACGCGGATGTGAAATTCTTGGAATCCGGAGAGGGGGAAGACGACGGCGCAGGATGGGATTCAGAGTTTTCGTCGAGGTCGTCGTTGTCATCGTCTTCGCCGGAGATTGATTTGAGGGCGGAGAGGTTCATTGAGAAGTTCTACGAGCAGATGAGGCTCCCGAGGGGAATGACCAGCCAATGACAATTGGCGAAAATTTATCAAAAAAACAAAATTTGTTCTCATTGACGGCGAAGAAGATATCTTATATCGGATATTGTGTAAATTGCATATAGGTCTCTCAAGTGTTAAGATTTTTGCATAAAAGTCTATAAATTTTGTATTAGCACTTTGGGGATTCAAATTTTTTATACTTTGACTGAATCGTAACATTTGGGCCCCTGAAATTTATCAAATTGGATTTATTAATTTCCATAAAAGGAATTGAAAATATTAAATTATGTGAAACTACTAAAAATATTATATTTGATAATTTAAATTTTATGAAAAAAATAGGTAGTTAATATTTAAAATTTTTTATGACCCATGGGTAATTGCCCGTAAAAAATAATATTAAGGGCATCATAAGGTAAGAGCCATTACAAACAGAGTGGAAGGATAAGTTTAACGAATCAGATTAAATCCACCAACGGCCGCGATGCCGCCGCCCCCTTCGCCGCCTACCGGCCGTGCACGAGCTCGGAGCACTTCCCCTTGATCCACCGCAGCCCCTTCCGCAACGACGCTTTCACCTTCCCCTCCATCGTGTAGATCTTGTACCCGGCCACCCTCCGCCGCCGCTTCATCTCCGGATCGCTTAAGCACCACCTGGCAGCTGGAGATCGTTGGGCGGAGCTGCCGCCCAGGCGAAGGGGAGGCGCTTGATAAGCTGGGTGGTGGTCTGGCGTGCGGATGTAGGTGAGGTACGGGTGCTGCGCGGCGCTGTATGCCTTGCCGCTGACGACTTCGAGCTGACGGCGATCGCCGTTGGCCGCGGTGTAGATCCTGTAGGCAGCCCGGTAGTCGCCCATCGGAGCGTAAGGCGGGATCTGGCGGCGGAGCGGGGGACGGGGAAAGCGGGGAGGCGAGGGTGGATGTGAAGGGACGAGAGGGGGGCCGCGAATAGCTGGAGCTTCCTTTCTAGGGTTGTAATTCGAGGAGACAGCGAAGAAGAAGAGGTGGAGAAGGAAGAAGATTTGAAAAATGGATGGCTGAGAGGGAAACAAGGGAGCGGCGAGGCGAGTGGCCGGAGAGAGAGAGAGAGACAAGAGAAGGGTGGAGTGAATTACGATCTTACCCCTTGACCATTGTTGGGACTGGAAATTGGCGGGATGTAGGCGACTTCCAAATTTCACGCCACTTAAAATTAAAACAAAAAATGTTTTCAAAAAAAAAAAAATCTTTTGCCTACTATTTCTTTTCTTTTTTAATTTTCTAATTTGCTTTGTAATTTCATGATATCAAATATTAAATCTAAATAGAATTTCTATGTAATAATAATACTATATAAATAAAACTAATAATTTTATTTATGTATAAATAATATTATATATATAAAATATTCAATTTAACTTCATTTTTTAGAATCATTAATGAGATGTGAGCTTTATTGATTAACTAAAATAATTAAAATATAAATTTATTACTAAACTCCTTAATTCTAAATTAAATTAAATTTAAATTTAAATAATTTGATTCAATTTTAATTTAAACCACTAAACAAACTTCCCTACGAATAACTACATCATATTACCCTAATAAAAAAATATACATTTTAATAATAATATAAATAATATCATTCTATTTCTCTCCCTAACAAGTCATTTATCGAAAATAATCTAGCAAATCAAATAAGATTATTTTCTTCCATCCATCCATTCATCTATCCATGTATCTATATAAATCCTTTTTTTGATAAATCTATATATATGTACAATTATATAACAACAAACTTGCTTATTTATGTATAAAATATTTAAAATTTATAGATTATGTATATAATATTTAAAATAAAATAAATTGCAAATAAAACAATTTTTGTAAATAAAATAATAATCATCACTGATTGAACTAAACTAATCAGTAAAAAATTATAAACATATCAACTTACACGTAAACTAAAAAATTAGAAGAGATCAATCCATTAAGATTAATAAAATATTCTATTTATCCAATTTTTTTTTCAAACTAAAATACTATATTTAGAATTTGTTATCTTCAAGTGTTGCACATATAGTTTAAAAACTTTTAGGTCCGTTTGTCTCCAAATTAAAAATTAATTTGATCTAATTTTAACTTGACATATCAGGTCACACATAAAATTTAATATTAAAAATTAACTTTATTTTATATCCTACACATATTACTAAAATAATAACTAATTTATATCACATCTCTCACATATCCAACATAATAACTAACTTTATATCATATCCCTCACATATGCCAACATAATAACTAACTTTATTTCACATCATTCACAACTTTCAATAAAAAAATATCTGTATCCAAATTTAATTTTAATCTTATTAAATTTAACCTTATAAACAAACAAACCCGGTGTGTTTGTTTGTAAAGTTAAATTTAAGAAAGTTAAAATTAAATTTGGATGAAGATATTTTTTTATTGAAAGTTGTGAATGATGTAAAATAAAATTAATTATTATGTTGGGATATATAAGAGATGTGATATAAAATTAATTATTATGTTGAAATTTGTGAGAAATGTGATATACATTAGTTATTATTTTAGTAATATGTGTAGGATGTGAAATAAATTTAATTTTTAATATTAAATTTTATGTGTGATGTGATATGCCTGATTAAAATTAAACCAAGTTAATTTTAAACTCCTAGACAAACGAAACCTTAATGGTTAATTTATATTTGAAAGATTTGATATATATATATATATATTTAATATTAAAAAATAAATATGAAATATAAGATCCTGTTTAGCACGATAACCAAAATCAAGACCAAACAGACCCTAGGTACTTTATATATAATAATGAGACAAGATTCTCTCTCTCAAAAAATTTTTTATCTAAATATATTTTTTAATATTTTTTATACACATCGTCAAACTAAATAATAATTTTTTCTAAATAGCATAATATAACATCAAAATAAAATTAAATCAAATGCCTGCATTATAGACAAGCCGAGATAAAAACAAAAGCCAAAATTAGCCAATTCAAGTTGAATTACAGTTCTAAACTTTTTCAAATAAACTATTCACGTAAAAAAAAAAAAAAACATATTTTTTTTTGAATGATTACATACACATATTTGATGACATACTTATCATACAATATCATATATACACTTTCAAAAATTGTAAAACAAAAAATGCATAGTGAGAGAATGATTAAAATTCGAGAAATTTACAAACGGGTTAAGTCGTACCGAAATTATCAGCTTCAATTTGGCCATCAAAGAATGCCATTTTTTTTTTTCTTTTTCTTTTTCAACATAAGAGAACCTAGCAAACTAATATTCATAAAGCACGAAATATCACCCTAAAAGCCACACTGCTTGCTTTCCATCATCCACTGTGGGAGATTTCTATGTACAGGTTTTCTATTTTCTAACCTGATCGTGAATTATGTACAACAATTTTAAACTAATGAAACTCACCGATCACAGAGATAACACAAAATGCACGAGGCCCCCAACAATTTCGAAATGTATGAGCTACGAAAAATATTGTGCAATGGTTCCTGGAGTGTTGGCTTCAGGATGAGCCCTAGCGTTTGGCATTGCCCATGCAGGATACCTGAATGTTTATGAAGAAAGATCATGAAAGAGGAAAGTAATAGAAAAAACAACGATAATTTTTTTTTTATGTGGAATTAAAATAAAATAAAATAAAAATAAAATAAAATAAATGTTGCAGAAATGAGGATGTTAAGATGGATGTGTGGATATACACGAAAGGATAGAATGAGAAATGAGTATATCCGAAAGAAAGTTGGTGTTGCACCAATTGAGGATAAACTTAGAGAAAGTCGGCTTCGATGATTTGGACATCTAAATCGTAGGCCAATTGAAGCTCCAGTTAGAAAAATTGAGTTACTGAATTTTGCCCATGTACAAAGAGGAAGAGGGAGACCAAAGAAGACATGGCAAGAAACTATAAGGAGTGATCTTAATTACTTAAACTTAGATAAGAATTTGGTAACTGATAGAGCGCAATGGAAACAAAGGATTCATGTAGCCGACCCCACCTAGTAGGATTAAGGCTTGGTTGTTGTTGTTGTTGGAATTAACTACTAGTTTTAATTAGGATTGGATGTGCAAAATTTGGGGGGAAAAGAATCATAGTTTCATAGAGGTCATTGGGTTGAAAAAAAAATGGATTGTAGCACAGTGCAGAATATGTGCTTTGACTTAAAACAATCGGTAGTCGCTTATTTTTCTTTTGGGGCCCTACTACATATCCGCAATATCTGACCAATACATAGCCCAAATGCTTTTTTTAGGTGCAATTTAGTCTAATCTACTGGAAAACCCGATAGATTAAACCTAAAAACAACTTTATTTGAAATACAACTTAGGCCATTAGTGTTAAATTAAAAGCAAGCACAACAAAAATCAGCTGATATCCCCCTTAAACATGTTGCAAAAAGCATTTGGAAGGGGCATTCTTATTTCCCAATAAAAATCGTCTAATGTAGTTAGATGAGCTAAAAATCTACCACCATTAACAGTATGTTGCAAATGTGTAACTTTACACCAATGGAAAGAAAGTAAAATGTATACGATGTGCACAAGAACAAAGTCCTTTCGATGGTGTAGCCCAGTCTGCTCCTAGGTGTGAATTGGACCATCCACTGTACCTAGTGAGATGGTCTGGATGCGCTAGTTTTAATCAGATATTAGGGTTTACATAGCACTTTGCTTTTGCTATTTATGTGGCATATAAAACGTGCACAGAACATAGAAACAAATCATAAACATAGGACATGTTTGTGTAGGGAAAAAAATCTAACCAGACTAAAGGAAGCAATTGGTGAGAAAATAAATGTGTTTAAACCCATGGGGTTGTCCTAATTTCGGACAATCTTATGATATAATCCCAGATAAATTAATAGCAACGAATTTCAAACATGAAGCCTATCCATGAGCGGGCATGCACTTACTATGTGAGATTTCCATTCGACTTTACTCCGCACTGCTTTACCAGCAGAGTGAGGCTGGTTATAGATACAATGAAATATGTGAACAAGAACAGCCGCATCAAGAGCAGCATACTCCATCTGCATTATATTGGAAATCAAGACCCCAAGCTCAAAAAAATTAACGAGGATAGATTACATTTGGCTCCCTGAAGTTTAGCTCAAGTTCAGAGCTTTTTTGAATTGATTCAGGAGAGATTCTTTCTTGGCTGTCATAATTTCAGGTAAAACTATTTCAGTACAATATGGTCCATTAAAAAGGTTTACACGGATAATCTAAATGACACGGATAATCTAAATGACACGGATAATCTAAATGTTCATAACAAGTAATTAATCAAAATATCCTTCCCTCATCTTCTTCGTGAGAAATAGACAGGGAGGACTCCAGCATAATTCTTCAATTAATTGATAACAAATTTAATGATAGAACATGAGTGAAATAACTAACAACTTACGGTGATTCATGAGAAAAATTCAAAAAATGCATAAGCCAATGTAACAGACGAGCCAAACATCAGAGAGCCGCGTGTAAACCAATTAATTAATTTAGACTGCATAAATAGGTGCGGAGGAGGATGCAAGTTAGGGACCTGATTTTGACTTAAAGGTCGCTGCTCCCAGTTGCTATTCCTCCTTGTCTTGTTCAAACCAGCTCCAAGTACTTTCTGGTCAAACATCATGGGAGTTGTCAAATAAAATATAGTGAAATGTTTATTGTTTGATTTATATCATGCCCAGGTTCAAAAGATCACTATGACATAGCGCCATACTACAGTAAAAAAAATGCTTGGTATCAAATGCCTTAGTATGGTCAAGAAAAAGCCTAAAATTACAATTTCTGTAAGCATCAAATGTACCTCAGCTAACCCTGACAGACCTCCACCAGGCTCATTGAACATTTTCTGAACATCAAGAAGCATCTCATAATATCTAAAGCACCCCAGGTCACCATAAGATTGTGACAATTGGTGCAGATCACATTGCAAGTTATAACCTGCATTTAACATTGGAAAGGGTGATCTCATGCATTCAACTTCATATTAGCAAAATGAGATTTCAATCACCATACCAAGTTTTAAGATGTTTGGAGAGCAAAGGATGCGCCTAAAACAGTTGTCTAATTCCCTTGGTACATCACAATGTAGCTTTATCAAGTCAAAAATGTATGCTCGATTCTCCGAAGCAATTTGCATGATGGACACCTGGAATACAGGGGGTTAGAAAGTGAGAAAATATGACATACCAAAAAATTAATGGTTCAGAACAGGTAAAAGGTAGCTACAAGCATAGGGCTCGATGCCATTTAACCAAAAACTAACTGTTTCGGACATTCCAGGATACTGTACTACATAACTATTGAAAGAATTAAAACTATAATCTTGGCAAACGCAAGTCACCGCAGTATAGTGCCTGAATATATACAAAACTATCCATGCAATATTCACATTAAAAAAATATTCATTTCCTATAATAACCATAGAACAGCTTAAAGTTTGCAAAGTATACTTCTAAAGGTAACCTTTTTTTAATTGTTACTTCTAAAGGTAACTGATCAGATACGTAAGACTCATAATTCATTAATTAACCACCTTTTGAATAAAGAAAATTTCATGAATCTAGCTAAGAAATCAAACATGGCAATTGGCAAGAAGAACATGTGACATATTCGTACCATAAAAGAAAGCATGTTACCTTGTTTGGCTTGCTGCCTTTTTCATAATTAGGTTTCCACTCGCAATCGATGCCTACAACCTTACATCCCTCGATGTAGTTAGTAGCAGCAAGCAGACCATTAGACTCATCAACCCATAAAATGTCATCTATCATCAATTTCTCGGGGTCCAAGTAACAATCCCCAACAGAGGACTTATCAGAAACTGAATCACCCACAAGACTCATTACAAGCCACATCAAACGAAGAATAAAATTTAAAAGAAAAATGAAGAACGGTATCAAAAAACTCAGGCAAACAGGGACAAAGCGAAAATTATAGCATGCACCAAGTAGGAAACAAATAATTTATCATAAGAAAATTTCCCGAAAATGCAGTCAACATAACTTCTTGCGCTTTTCTGAAAGTTGTGGAAGTTATCTTCTTGCGCTTTTGTCTGTCAATGTTGACAGGTTTTTATACTATTTTCTAATCATCTTGCTCCTTCCTGTCATTTGATAAATATGATTCATGCAAAGGATATAATACGGTATGTTACTAGGAAATTGTAAATTAACATATATGAATGCCCATGGGAACACTATTCACAAGCATAATACAAACAATGCAATCATTGGAGATAGCTGTTATTTCATCAAATCCCTACTGCGGTGCATGCAGAAGGGCGTTAACATTTATGTTTTCTAATCATTCTGCTCACCCATGTCTCCTGATGAATACAATCCAAGCAAACATTAAAATCAAGATGTACTAATAACATTCCAGATCACGAGGAGCATCATTTCATGTGAGCCACGGTGATCTTAGCCAATTAAGGCAAAACATGTGGATGATGAAGGCTTTTAAATAGGAAGAGAGAAGCTTCAATTTAAATTTTCTTTCTTGCACACTTAAGTGACATCTCTGAGCTTCGTGCAAGATGGTATACTTCATTCCCTCGGGAGCAACATTTACAAGAATCATAAGTACAATGCAAATATCGTACATAGCTGTCATTCGTCAAAGAACTTCTTGGGTGCCGCCTTCACTAAGTATGGTTCATGAATTATTCAAAATGTAAAGAGCAAAGTACAATCAGATTAAAATAGCCTAATATGCCAATCAAGCTGCATTAGTGATTGATTACTTTGCTAAGCTCTTGCTACCTGTTAGTTTGTCGAAACCTTCAAGAGAGTAACGGTCACGTAACTCAAAAACCTTCTCTGAGTAGCCGGCTTCCATAGCCAGGTAAACCTTCATTGTTACAATAATAAAGAAAATTACAGCTAAAAGGCCAGCAATTAAAAAAAATACAAATTACTATAGGCAAAAAGTTAAAGCTTACATCACTCAATTGACAACAGTAGGATGCTAAGATTTCCAGTACACACAATGTTAGTAATTAGAAATATTAGTAAGGGGCCCAAAGCAATAATCAAAGCTTCTTTTACAACAATTTATATTTGTAAGATTAGAAATGATACAATGTTTCACCTAAATAGCCCGCATGACCAAATACAAATAAGTTGATGAGTTGAAAATGAATAGTTCGCATCAAATGCAGCTGTTTAAAGGATTATACTACTAGGAGATCCACAATAACAACTTTCAGTAGTTGGCTAATGGTAATATACAAATGACAAGTACCTAAAGAATTTTGTTCCGTAAACAATGGAAATTGCATCCTAACTCACACTTTCCACAAAAGGGCAAGGAAACGAGCTTATCCTACCAAATTCCATAATACAAAAAAATGTCTTTAGGTCTAAATTTCTAGTACAAATTCATCAAAGGTCCTGCAGAGACCTAAAAGGATAACTGGCATTTCTATGAACTTCAAATAAATAAAGTTCTACGTTCTAAACATCCTTAATATCATGTTCTGCACTCACCACAAACTCCAAAAGTTGCCTGTCTTTCATTGCCCTTAGCTCTGCAATATCCCACAACCCTTTTTCTGCCAGCTTTTTAAGTGAACTGCAAATTTTTATTGGAAAAACGATAATTTGTATGAATGCGTAAATGGGTGAAAAAGGTATTTTATAGAAATAACAAATTCACACCTTTCCTTGTACAATCTCTGTACTTCTGGAAATTCTTCCTTTAAATTATTGCTTTTTATTACATCATAAGCATTCTTAAGCATTTTCATTTCTAGGTACTTCTGAACAAGCAAACATATCATTGGCTTTCCCATGAACAATGCCCACTTCTCTGCAGCTTTGAACTGTTTATTTTCCATCATTTTCACCAGAAAAGATTCACCTAGATGGACGGAGAAGTGCTCAACCAGAATTGTGGCAGTCATATAAGAGTGGGACTCAATAAGGTCAAATATATGCCGTTCGATATATGCCTTTGTTTTCTCCAAATCATCATGCCTTTCCGCAGAGCCAAACATAGCCTGCCCAATATCTTTCAGCCTTACTTCAAAAAGTTCCAAAACCTTAATGAGAATGCGTTCTTCATGGTTAACATAAGAAGCAAGGATATCAACAAACAGTTGAGCTGCAAGAAGTTTAGCTTCAGTAAAATCTTCAAGTACTGCCTTCCGATTTTTTAGCCGTTTGAGAGAGCACATAAGCAAGTGACCAAATCCTTCAGAGTACTGGAGCCCCAACAGAGGCAAGATATAAAGGCATTGGACAATGAAAGTACAAGGCCCAGGTTGAGGTGAATTATAGAGCGCTTGAAAAACATGTTGTTGAAGGATATTAAACTTCTGAGTTGCTTTGCGTGTGCCTGTAAATAGAGGCACTACATTAGCATTATAGCATAACATACATCCACAGAACTTGATACTAACAGAAATCAAGAATAAACCAAAACCTTTATAAGTCAAGGAGCCAGATTAAAAAAGAAGCTAAACAAGTCGGCTGTACATTAATAATTAAATATATTAGAACCACCAAACAAAAATAATTAAAACAGTTCAAAAGATAATGGCGCCCTTATGCTCAGATATAGGTATAAGTAGAGCGCTTAAAAAAATGCTGTTGATTGACATTAAATTTTGTTTTTCTTAACATCTTCCAATAGACTGAAGAACCAAAAACGCATGGTATATTATTCAAAACCTAATACTAAACAGTAAGCACATAATTGAAACTTGCTTTATTTGACAAAATCAGATGAGAAAGAAGCTCAAGTCTGATTCAATAAATTACCCTGAATTAGAGCTGCTATCAAACCAATTTCCATCAAGCTGAAGACAACTCAAAATTAAAAATTTAAGACTCTGCTCAAAATTAATTGGAAATTGAAATCAGACATGAACCGAGCACTTGAATCTATTCAATTTCGAGCCGGCTCATTATGCTAAAAAATATAAGAATATTTTCCATTCAAGGAGAGATTTAATCCTTGGTCCTAGGGAAAACAAACTTTAATCATCCTTCATTCCACAGATAGACCACCAAGGCAACTTGTATGTAAAAACATTATATATATATATATATATTATATTAATATTATTTATATTATACATGAAATTTCAAGTAAAATTGAATCATATTTGAAGAGGGGCCATTTGAAAACAGCTCTAAATAAAAGCTCTTAACTCATGCTTCAATTTAAAGATTTCGAACTAATTTCGAGTTGATTAAAAAATAGAATGAGTTCAAGCGAGTTCTGAGTTTCGGGTAATTTTAACACCCCTACCCTAAATCTCTTTAACACCATTAAACAAGATGGAAACCAAAAACAGTAAAAAAGATGCCTGTGTCATTCGTCCGTGGAGCCACCATAGCAAAAAGCAAGCTATATGATTACCCATTGCATTTTTTTTTTATCAAATTACCCTTTGCAATTTTATTAAATAAAAAGGTACATTTACGCTGCTTTTAATGTCTCACATGTGGGGTACAAAACATGCCAACAAGAAAGCCATAGTCCCAAACTAGTTGGGATTAGCTACCTCCTATCTAGATTTCCCTTCTCCATTCAACTCAACTTAAAGCAATGATCTATGTGAGCACAATATATAACCATATCAACCGTAAAGAATTTCTTTAAAAAACAAAAAGGCAATCAATAGTCATAAGGAAACAGCATAATTTTTCTGAAGCTCAGCAAGCTGGCAGTTTTAATATGCTTGCAAGTGGCACCTCTGTTACTGCATTAAAAAACATTACATTCTACAGGAATTCTTACATTCTACCCCTATTTCACCTGGCAATTATTTGTATATTAACACAATGATGAACCACTGATATGTTCCTATGATTTTTGACAGTTGTGGGTAGACTTTAAAATATTCATATGCAAACTCATACTTCCCTAAATGCAGTTAAAAGCATAGGTAAACTCACCACATAGATAGCATTCCTTTAGAAGATATATAAACATTGGTGGTGAAATGTGAGACAGATCAGAGAAGGCATGTACACAAATGGTATTTTTCTGATCAACAAGTTCATTTTTGTCACCCCATCTTCCATCAGCATGCATATCTAAATGCATTGAGCCTGTATAAAAGAACTGCAATTTAGAACACTCAATGGCAAAAAGTGAATGCCATCAAAATAATTTTTTAAATACGGATTATAATTATATATGTTATCCATGCATGTTTTTTGATTGGTTTGATAGCCTGGTTAGCATGAAATCCACAACACTCTTTGCCCTTTATATGACTGAAGAGACCCCTAAATACAAGAAGCTCCAAGTGCCAAAGAAAAGACAATACATTTTACAAAGAACTGTTCTACATAAAAGGTCAAGTCTTCATATCACTTCTATTTCTTAGAAAATAAAAATGTGGGAATATCAGGATATTAGAATTAGAAGTAATACGTATCCCACATAAATGAAAAATCATACTAATTTGATGCCTCGAGTGATGGCCATTCTTTAAACACTTGTGATTCCAATAAACAGCTATAGAGTTACTCACGAGATGCAATAGTGCTAATGGATATGTAATAGCAATCTGTTAAAAGTATATTTCATTTTATTTACAAGTTAAAGAGTTCAACAAATGCTACTAGATGCACTGCAAACTAGTGTTGATATAAGAACCGATGCCTCCATCATAGGCGTACACCTAACGTACCAATTCAACAATCCAAAAAAGAACAAAAAGTACCTAACTGCAAGAGGATTAGAAGTTGAGGCCTAGATTTGCAAATTCATCTCTATCGTCACACCTCTCTGCAATGCAACCAACTTGAGCATAGGTCCAGGCCTATAAAGGGCAATTCCTTCTCCTCATAAGGCGACAAAGTCTTTTTTCCTTCCACCTTAATATCTCCCCATCTCTCCTGCTCTTGTTATTTTCCTCCAAGGATGGTAGTGCAATAGTTACTCTTTGCCGGAGGCAAGCTTATGCCTATCAGCATTAGCACTACTTCATTAGATCTATGTAATGAGATTCCAACAAACTCTAGCACTTTCTTTCCATAGGATCTCTGCATCTCTTTTCCTCAACATATTTTATCTCTCTTCGAACGCAAACTTCTTCCAACACTTCCCTCAACATATTTCAACCAACACTGAAATCAGTTCATCGGCCCTCTTCTTGTCTTTGTAAGCTCCTGTAGTTCTCCTTGGACCACCAAAGTATGTGAGGCCCTTTCTGGTAAAGATCTAATATCATTTTAGCTCTATCTTTAAATATTTTATCATTTCTATATTTTTTCATTGAGCCATATGCATGACCACTTGGAATTGCCCAATACCACCAAACCAAGGCCACCTACCACCGCAAGGGATTCGCCCAATTGATCAAAGCCCAAGGAGACGACCTTAACGTACTTCAACACCCCTCTATTGCTAGAACATTGTCAACAAACCTCTTTATCATACTGGAATGGTGAACCAAATACTGTCGGTCAGGTTGAAGGCCTTGCCTATGATCATCTTCCCTTCATCACTAGAATGGTGGCGGTAACTCGACACTTATAGTTTTTTGTCTATGACACATTTTGGCACTAACCCTAATCCAAAACCGATTTGTGGGAAACTACCTGGAGAGCTGAATGGTCATGTGAGGCCTCGCCAAACCCTTTTCGGCCATCCCCGATTAATTCCGGCTAAACTCTAACAGTTCTTTGGCGAATTTTCATATACCTATAGGCCTCTCTCTTTTTAATGTCTTGAGCCGAGACCACTTCACGTACCCCCTACTTCAACGAACCTCTAAAGCTCTCCTTCGTCTTATCCAAAGTCATCTCGATTGGTCTGCTGTCGGCACCTTTGGTAAGCACCGTTCAATAGCACCAACCACCCCACCACCAAACTCCGCCAGTTCTTTAGCTAATTCTGACACATGCACCCATAACTGGTTTGGTTTTGCATCACGCGCTAGGAGGAAAAAAGAGATAAATGGAAAAATTATAATCTTGTGACCTTATTTTAGTTATCTTGCATATAAGTCCCTTCCATTTTTTAATTACTTTCTCATCTAAATAATCTTTGTATGTCTTGTGTGAATCATGGGGTCCCTTATTTCATAGTGGAATAATTTTTTTCTTGACCCGGTCCATAAGAGGCCTTCTCCAAATCAAGTAAATCTTCGTGTTATCTATGATGATCACCATCTCATTTCATAGTGGAACATTTTCATGCTTGGCCGACCCTTGGTCACTTTATAAATCGGATACCCGAGCGATGATCTCCAACTCATGACTTTCAAAATTTGCCATCAATATTTTGGTACTCATGCAGAAATCAATTCTCCTCTCCTGTTGACACCAAAACCAGATGGCTAGTGGCATGTCACTAATTCCTTAACATCTTTATTGGATGTTGCAAGGCTTTTACCACTCCCGAGAAATAAAGATTGCTAATGCGACGATAATTATCTCTTATTGATATTTTAGCATATTACTTATATCTATTCATTTTATTCTCTATGTTTTGGTATCCATATTATATTGCTTTTAACCTAGTTTCAATCTTGTTTTGTAAGATTGCCTCAATGGCTCACAGGGGGATTATTCTATTATAAGGGATTATGCACACGTGCAGCCACATGTTGACCCAGATTTCTTCAACAGAAGTTGAAACATATGTGACATGCTTACTCCAATAAAGCACACAGTTGCAAAAGTTTTAACACTCTAACCTAAAAAAGGGTGCAACGCTTTCCATCTCTCCCTTAAACAACAACAACAACAACAACAACAACAACCAAGCCTTAATCCCACTAGGTGGGGTCGGCTACATGAATCCTTTGTTTCCATTGCGCTCTATCAGTTACCAAATTCTTATCTAAGTTTAAGTAACTAAGATCACTCCTTATAGTTTCTTGCCATGTCTTCTTTGGTCTCCCTCTTCCTCTTTGTACATGGGCAAAATCCAATAACTCAATTTTTCTAACTGGAGCTTCAATTGGCCTACGATTTAGATGTCCAAACCATCGAAGCCGACTTTCTCTAAGTTTATCCTCAATTGGTGCAACACCAACTTTCTTTCGGATATACTCATTTCTCATTCTATCCTTTCGTGTATATCCACACATCCATCTTAACATTCTCATTTCTGCAACATTTATTTTATTTGTATGTTTCTTCTTTGCAGGCCAGCATTCAGCACCATATATCATCGCTGGTCTTACTACAGTTTTATAAAATTTACCCTTAATTTTGGATGAGATTTTTCTATCGCATAACACACCAGAAGCATTTCTCCATTTTACCCAGCCTGCTTGAATCCTGCTAATAACGTCATTATCTATTTCGCCATCATTTTGTATAATTGATCCAAGGTATCTAAAGCGCTCACTCTTCTTGACAATTTGATCACCAATTGTCACATCTCCAATATAAGTATTTCTTTCTTGACTAAATGTGCACTCCATATATTTAGTTTTTGATCTACTGAGATGCAAACCTTTAGATTC
>JAEMOT010002867.1:228162-240255 GCA_019297695.1 Apostasia ramifera | reverse complement strand
TATATATATATATATATATATCTATATATTTCACATCCAAAATGTTTAATCATGATTTAATTCACTTATCAAACAGAAGCAATTTAAGATCCTCATGTCTCCCACCTTGCAAGCCAGATTGACACCCCCACTTCCTAAAAGACAGAAGCTTTATCCCTTGCATCCATTAATCAGATTCCAAACAATTAATCATCAAATATCGAGTAAGATGCGTCATATAATTATACAAGTGAAAATTTCAAACTAAAAAATTAGAACTTTAGAGATCAAAGAAAGAACTAAAGAGAATGTTAAGAGATGATAAGGCATATAGTTAGAAAGGAGGAGAGAGAGCTTCCGCTGAGTTTCCCTGTAAGGATGATAAAAGGGTCCAAGTAGGCTGTAAACTATCTCAGAGAAGTTCTGTTGAAGAGAGCTAGCTAAACAGAGTAAGTAAACTAGAGCAAAACACAGGTGAATAGCACTGGTCGGTTAGTTAATAGATCCCATTTCTCATCATAAATGTGGTCATTTATAGTTAAAAGATAGTGTGTGAGATTTGGTAAAGTTGTGACTCTAGCTAATTAATAAGGAAACAGTTAGGCAGCATGAGAAACAGTAGTCTATGCACGCTGCCTGTCAATCCAGTCATTAATAATAGATACTTCTTCTCTGCCCTTAGGTAAAATTATAATATACTGGTTAGAAGTCTATTCGATCACATTGTTTGATTGGCTCTGAGCTATTCGGCTCTAGGACTTAGTCCAAATGAGTCTTTCGAATTTATTCGAGGACATAATTCGAGTAACTTGTTAAGGATTAAGTCAAATCTGCCATTTGATAACGCTAGGTTACATAATAGATTTTTTCCTTTATATACATTTTTACATTAACTTATATTTATTTTCTAAAATATCTCTTTGAGTGCGAGTAATTCTGCATATTATAACAAAATCTTTTTTAGCCCTTCAATAAATTTTACGTTGGTGCTCCTCCTAGTCTAATGGGGAGGAGGTTTACTTGGAACTAGAGAGTATCGGGTTCGAATTCATATACCATTATAAAATTTTCAATTAGGGTGAAAACAATTATGTTGTTTAAGAGGGAATAATTAAAAAAAAAGAAATTTTATGCAGATCCCATGTTACATTTGTTTACATAAATTTTTATGATGGTCTGTTTATTTGTAAGATTAAATTTAATAAGGTTAAAATTAAACTTAGATAGAGATATTTTTTTATTAAAAATTGTGAATGATATGAAGTAAAGTTAGTTATTATGTTGGGGTATGTGAGGAATGTGATATAAAATTAGTTATTATGTTGGAATATGTGAGGGATTTGATATAAATTAGTTATTATATATTTTAGTAATATGTGTAAGATGTGAAATAAAGTTAATTTTTAATATTAAATTTTATGTGTAATATGATATATTTGGTTAAAATTAAACTAGGTTAGTTTTAAACGGACAAACAAACGGGGCCTCATTGATAAACATTCATGACATAATTTGACAATAAGCCTCGTTTGGTTCGAGCTTTTTTTTTAAACATGAAAAAAAAAATTTATTTTTTAAGTTTAATGGAAGAAAAATTTATTTTACTATTGAAAAATATGTAAAATATGAAATACTTTCAATTCTAATATTCGTATTTGTATTAGATGTGAAATAAAGTTCTCCCATCTCTAGCATTTTTGCATTAAATTTAAAATTAAAAAAATACTAATATTAGTATTTTAAAATTATATTTCAAAAAAACATAAAATTAATAAATATGATAATTTTACAGTATATTATTAAAAAATAAACACTTATATCTTAATTGTGATAAAAAAATATAAATTTTTTGCAACTTCAATAATCTAAATTTGGATGCAATTTACTCTATTAACTATTATAATTTATCAACATAATTGAAAGATTATATTGTATTAAATTGGTTATAAGTTAAATTAATTTTATTTTGAGTAAAAATAAATAAATTAATTTTCAACTAAATAAAATTTAAGTTAAATTTTTTCCCTAAGAATATTTATATATATATTTCTTAATTTCTTTTCAATTATATATTAAACTCTTTAGTTTTATTTTACAACTTAACTCTTTTTTCTTTGAAAAATAACATATTTAAATTTTTTATAATTTTAAATTTTTTTATTAATTATGATTATTTGGATGTTTATTATTATTAATATAAATATGTTAGTAAATTCATGTAAGTCATTTTTTTTAGTTTTAGAAAATATGAGAGATTAAATTATAAAATAAAAATAAAGAGTTTAATATGTAATTAAAAAAATTTAAAGAGCATGCATATTAATGCTTCTTTTTTTGTACTTAAAATTTTGGGTAAAGTTTTTTTAATTAAAATTTTGGGTAAAATTTTTTTAATGAAAATTTTGGATAAAGTTTTTTTTTTTGATAAAGTTCCCGATACTTAAAACAAGTTCCTTAAAAAAAAATAAAGCATTCAATATATCAAATTTTATTTATTTCTATTCAAATTTCAAAATAATTCACAATAATTTTAAATTCATTTTGTTAATTTTTTGTATTTATTTTATAATTTATATAAATTTTATAATTAAAAATATTTTAATTCACTTCAATATAAATTTTATTAAAAATAATATTATTTCATATTTTATATATTTTTTAAGAAAAATAACTAATTTTCCTTGGCACTCAACTTTAATATAAAAAAACTTTAAAAAACTTTAATATTAAAATTTTATTTTATATCATAATATTAACATTTTCTCTTTATTTGTGGTCTATCTTCAGAATACCTCCAATTAATTTCAATATTAAGGTAATTAATTTTACTCAAAAATTAAAGATTGCTTAAAAATTAAATTAAATTTTAGATCAAATTGAGTTTAATTTGATTCAGATGAGCTGACTAACTAATTATTTTTTTAGCTTGAGAATTTTATCAATGCAATTTTGAATTGACATAAAATCAAATAGAGACAACTCCAAATTGAATTAATTAAAAAAATAAGGTCTTGTTTAGTTTGAGGACTAAATTTTGAATATGAAAAAAAATATTTTATTTTTAAATTTAATTGATAAAAAGTTTAATTTAATATTGAGATATGTGTAAATTGTGAAGTAAAATTAATTTTAATATTTTTATTTGTATTGTATGTGAAATAAAGTTGATTTTATAGTTAAAATTTAAGTTGGGTCAAAAAAAACTCAAACTAAATGAATTTTAAAATATATTTTTACATATTTACATTTGTAACTATATTTAGTGTGTTAGTTTTTTGTAATAGTTTAACGAAAGGTTTTGATATAAATTTTTTTAATGTTTATTTAAATTATGCTTATTGCAATTATAATTTTTTTTTAACTTTTATTCAAATTATGCTTATTGCAATTTTTTTTTAACATTAGGATAAATATCTATAATTTAAGTTAATTGAATGAATATGTACATTTATATATAAAATTTAGTTAGCAACAATAACAACTAAGTCTTAATCCCACTAGGTAGCATCGGCTATATAAATCTTTTATTTCCATTACATTTTATCAATTAACAAATCCTTATCTAGATTTAAGTGAGTAACATTACTTTTTATAATTTTTACTATGTCTGTTTTTCCTCTTTCTTTTTTAATAAGGGCAAAATTCAATAACTTAATTTTTTTAGTTGGAGTTTTAATCGGCCTATGATTTATATGTCCAAATCATCAAAGTTGACTTTCTCTAAGTTTATCTTCAATTGGTGTAATATCAACTTTCTCGTAGATATACTCATTTCTTATTCTATTTTTTCGTGTATATTCACGCATTTATCTTAGCATCTTCATTTCTATAATACTTATTTTATTTATATATTTTCTCATTACAGGCCAACATTCAATATTATATATCATCACTGTTGTTACTATAGTTTATAAAATTTATCTTGAATGATATTTTTCTATCGCACAAAACACCACCAGAAGTATTTTTTTATTTTATTCATTTTACTTGGGTTCTACTAATAATGTCATTATCTATTTTACTATTATTTTGTATGATTAATCTAAGGTATTCAAAATATTTACTTTTCTTGATAATTTGATCACCAATTGTTACATTATCAATATAAATACTTTTTTTTTAACTAAATGCGCACTCCATATATTTAGTTTTTGATCTATTGAAATAAAAATCTTTCGACTCTAAAGTATTCCTCCAAAGCTCGAGTTTTGCGTTAGGCTCCTTTTTAGTTTTATCAATAAGGACAATATTATCTGTGAAGAGCATATACTAAAATACCTCATCTTGAATATGTTCAATCAAAATTTGTATAATCAAAACAAAACATAAAATTTAGTTAAATGATAAAAAATTTAAGGGCAAATTTCACTCAGGTCCCTGAGTTTAAGGGTTATTATCACACAGGTCCACGTTTTTAAAATTATACCTTCGGGGTCCCTAGATTTTCAAAGANGGAGGGTAAGGGTATAATGGTAATTTTTATATTTTTTAATAATAAAAAAATAAAAAAGGGACCGAGATGATAATTTTTGAAAATCTAGGGACCCCGAAGATATAATTTTAAAAACGTGAACCTGTGTGATAATAACTTTTAAACTCAAAGACCTAGGTGAAATTTGCCCAAAATTTAATTAAAATTTAGATTGAATTTTAACCGATAACAAATGAGTTAGAATTAATTTAAATCAAGGTCGAAGTCTTCCATTGCATCGTGATCAAATTAAAAAGTTTGAGGAGACATTTGATTCATTATTATTTTTGTGTTATGTCATAATATTAAGATATTATATTTTTATTAATAATTTTATAATTTTATAAAAAAATATTTATAAATATTATTAAATTAAATAATTATTTTATTAAATAATATAACATAATATCATAATAATATTGAATCAAAAGCCCTTTAATTCAATTTACTGCCTTGGCTGGCTGTAGATGGGATCGTTGACGGCCCTACCCAAATCATCCTTCGGCTAAATCCAAAAATTAAAAAAAAGTGGGCAATAATTGCCCTAAATCCTAGAAGTCTATTTATTTATAAGATTAAAATTAAAATTAAATAAAAATATATTTTTATTAAAAATTATGAATAATATAAAATAAAATTAATTATTATATTAAGATTTATGAAAATCATGATATAAAATTAGTTATTAAATTGAGATATATGAGAAATATGAAATAAATTTGTTATTATTTTAATAATATGTGTAGAATTTAAAATAAAATTAAAATTTAATATTAAATTTTATGTGTAATATGATATTTTTTATTAAAATTAAATTAGGTTAATTTTTATTTTTATTTTTTTTTTTTTAAAAATTTCAAAAGTTAAACAGAAAGATAATTGATAACATCGCCAAATGCCTCTTTTTTCGCAGCCGTCCGCCCTGTCACTCCCCGCCTCATCGGCCCCGTCTCTTCGCGACATCGGCCCTCTCTCTTCCCGCCGCCGGCGTCGTCTCACGCTTTGCAAGGTACGAATCTCTCTCTCTCTCTCTCTCCCCCCTCCTCCTCCCGTCCCGTTCTTCTTTTTTTCCTTTTTTGGTGATAAATGCTTCTTTCTAATCGGAGCGGAGTGAGGACTCAGTAGGAATAGTCGGACGCGAGTGAAAGACGAAAACAAGGTTTCTTGTGGCCCTACAGAATCAGTTCCTGAGTTAAGGTATTTTGTTCAATAGTCTTTCGCTCACTTTTGTGTAGCGGGGCTGCGCAGGTGAAGGCGACGCCGTGGAGGCCTCTGTTTTTTTTGTGGTATGTGCGGGTGCAGGCGTGGTGGAGCATATTTGTAATTTAGTTCTAGCAAGACTAGATTATAGACTGCAATACATAATAAACTTTCTTGGTTATATTCTTTTACTGCATTTGGAAACAGCTTAAATAATTTTTGTAAGTATAAGCAGCCTAAATTTTTTAAGTTATTCATCTTTGAAGCGGATTGAAATTTTAAACCATTTCACATGTGTTTTACGTTTCAAACAGGTTAAAGGTGTTCTAAGTTGTTTCCCAACACCATGCATAAGCCCAATTGGTTTTAATTTAAGTTTATATAGCTTACCATGTCTTCAAGGTTCCCAAACAGTTCTTATGGTTAACATCTTCTGTTACTGTTTATCTGAATGGATCAGGATTTCTGGGCATGTACTGCTGTTTAATTTAAGTTGACAACTATTAGGCCAGTTTTGGACTGAAGCAACTATACAATAAATCTAAAAAAAGTAGAATACATCAAGATACAATAGTCAAATATAATTAAAATAAATGCATATAAAGATAAAATATATATCATATTATCTTATTTAAGATGCAACTTATATAATAAACTAGAATGATTTGTACACTTAGTTGATATGAATTTCAAAACTATTATTTGAAGATTATTGAGTTTAATTACACATTTATATTCTCAAACATTTGTTATACCACAAAAAGCACATTATGGACAATTTAACTTGAAAAGTGAAAAAAATGAACCGAGATTTAAAAAACTTCAAATTTAGTATGATATTATAAAGTTTGTTTAATCATTTCCCAATCAATGGTAAGACAAGACTATCAAACACATAATCTATTAGTTAGGTTTAGTTAGCTTGCGAACCAAACTTAGTTAGCTCGTGAACCAAACTAACCCGTAGTTTTTTGTGCTATTATGGTTATGCTATGCTAACATAAGCCTATCAGACAATCCTATTGGAGTTTCAGAATTACTTGCTTGACCGCTTTTTCTTGTTTATTCAAAAGAGGAAGAACATAAGAACTGCTCTCATAATCTAAAAAATTGTTTGTTTTACTTGAAAACTGAACGTAATTATATAGTTGAACTAGTAACTACTATGTCTGGATGGGATTCTATTCAGAGGTAGTTTCAAGTGATTTAATGGTTTGCTTGACTAATTGCCTGATCTAGTTCAAAGTTCATATTGGATATACATGTAGCTTAGTACTTGATTGTTATTATTATCTCCAATGCAATCGTCCCTCTCTCATAGTATAAACTAATGGCTAAAATGTGTTTTTGAACCGGATCAAAATCTATGATCTTTGTTGGCTCAATTGGGAATCATTGTTATTTAGTCAGACTTCATAAAATTATAGTTTAGAGTTTTTAATGTTAAATCAGCTCAAAATATGTTACAAATAAACTTGTTATTCTAATAGTTATGTAATATTCTGTATTAATCAATTTGGAATCAATCACCTTGCATGGCGCTTCTTTTTCTCTGCTAATCTTGATAAGCTTTTCTTCCTCCAGCTTCGTTGGCATTTGTCACCGCTTCTCTTTTTTCCCTCATTTTCCTCAAGTTTTGTAAGGTGCCTCTGTTCTTGACCATCAACCAGCTAACAGTTGGTCTCTGGCCAGCGACAAGTTCGCTAAGTCTCTCTCTCTCTCTCTCTCTCTCTCTAATCCTTGTTCCAAAAATTTTAACATACTTGAACAATCGCATAATTTTGGATTCATTTTATTTTTGTAAAATATGTATTCGGTGTGATATGTCCACCTGAATTACATGAACAACCTAGCAATAGTGCATTTTCTCTCATTTTTGTCTTTGTTTTTTTTTTTTGCTGTAGGGTTCTTGGCATATTCACATCCCTAAATGATCTGTTAGTTCATGGGTGATACAGAGAACCCCGAGCAGGGACAGAATGAGACAGTAATTTTTTATTAGGATAACATCTATTATATGTTTTTGTTCTTATGAAACCAGTTCTCTACTTCTGAAAACTAACTCATGGATATGTGCCTGCCTCTGCATTGTGTGCTTTAAAGGTTTTTATTTGCTTTGGGTTTGGTGGATTCATAGAGTTTGTTCTAATGTGATGCTCTCTGTTTGTTGCATGTGAAAACTATCTGTTATGTTGCAATCTATTCCTTGATTCTTTACCTATTGGCATGATTAAGGGTAGGCATCACGGGCAACGTAGATGTTTAGCCAAAACTTAGGGACATGAGTAAATCCTTTTTATTGTATTTCTTTACCAAATGTGTAATGCTAATAATTAAGTGCTAGTAATGAATTAGTGATCAAGTTATCAAAAAAAGTGATTGATTTAGATATCTGAGTTCAATGATACAAAGTGACGGTAAAATAGATAATATTATTAGTAGGATCGAAGCATGATAGATTATATGGAGAAATGCATCTGATGTACTATGTGATAGAAAGGTCTCACGTACGCTTAAATGTAAATTTTACAAGAGAATAATAGTAAGACCAATGTGTTATATGGTGTTGAAAATTAATCTACAAAGTAAAAATATTTAAATAAAATAAGTAACGCAAGGATGGAATTGCTAAGGTGGATGAGCAGAATGAGAAGTGAGTACATACATAAGAAGGTTGGAGTAGCCTCAATTATGAATCAACTTAAAGAGAGTCGTCTTAGATGATTTATAAATTATGCATATAAGTCATAGAATGATAGAAGTTTCGATGAGGAAAGTTGGGTTATTAGTTTTTGCCATATAAAATGAGAAAAAGAAAGACAAAAAAGATATGACAAGAAACTATAAGGAATAACCTTACTTAGAACTAAATAAGACATTATTTGATAAATTGCAATGAAAATAAAGTATTTATGTAGCCAACCCCGCCTAATAAGATTATGGGTGGTGGTTATTGTAATTTTGAGAATGAGCTAAAATTTCTGCTCTTAACTGGAATAATTATATGTTTGTAATTTTTTGTTTCATATTACATTTTTTATCACATGATTGATTTCATTAACTCCATTTTGCTATAATCTAGTTAACTCAGGATGTTTGGAAACGAGGAATGCCTGGAACTATAAATTGGGGCACAGCCACATTCATTGGTATATTTGCTGGCATGTTGTACGGAGGAAGCAAGGAGGCTGCTGCGTCTGTTGTTAGTTTATTTTCTTTTTCTCATTGATCACAAAGATTTCTACTTATCACACTCATTATTTTTATTCCTGTTCTATTGTATTAGAAGAGGTTATACCTTCAAGATTCTAAAACTATGTTGAGGTGCCTGTTTCATCTTGTCAATTCATATATTTGAGTGCCATTTACTGGTTTCATGATAAAAAAGTTGATTTCATATGCATAATTCACAAGTTGATGGATGTTTACATGGGTAAAGATGTGGTGTTGGTCTCCTATTTTATAACTACGTATCTGCCTAATTGGATTATTCTTAGGGATAATTATATCTAAGCCCCTGAGGTAGATCCATTATTCCATACAAGTCTACAAAACTGAAAATTTTCATTTGGGTCCTTGCCAAAAAATTATTTTGTATGAGTCCTTTGATGAATTCCGACAAATGTGAACGTCAAGTTATAGTTTTTTATTTAAAATTAAACATATTTAAGTATTTAAAATTACTATTATAGGCTAGAACATTGAGAAAAAGATTATGTTGAGTTTATATTAGTGATTTTAAAAGCTCAAACATGTTTGTTTTAAAGCATCGATAATCATGAAACCTAACGTATTTATATAAGATTTGTATTGGATACTGATAGGTACCAATATACCACTAATATGTATTTGATATGTTGGATGGCATATTGAATATTGTTCTTTTTTAAATGAATACAGATAGAATTGTGATACTACCTGATAGAACAAGTTGAAAAACAAAGGAACTAGTTGGCCCAAGATAGCCAGCCAGTCGTTGATATGCTGGGGTTATTTACGGGCATTGTTGTTACCAAAGCCTCAAACGAAAGGAACAACTGAAAAAACCCTTCTTGGGACTTCTTAGTCGTTGTTACAACCCCAACTCTTACAATTGATGTTCGGAATCTTCCTGGAGACTGTCTCTATCTTGCTTCTATTAGCTTCCTCCTCCTCCCTTCCTCCTTTGTAGCCTATGGATACTACTTGGCACTTGCATACTTCACAGCTTTTCTTGCAATGATTGCTAATTCCTCTTCTCCAACAACGCAATCCTCCATATGTGATTCAGTGATTTGTGTTTCTGCTTTCTCCACCATATCGGCTACACTTCAAAATATGATAATATGATATATTTATGGTATTTGTAATTTTACTTTAATTAATTTAAATATATTTAATTTTTGTGTTTTAATACATGCGTTTTCTACTTATTTAGATATGTCGTGACGTACCCATAACTTCTCATTTCTGAATTTCATATTTATCATCCATCCAAAATTCATTTGAATTTTAAATTGATTTAGTTTGCAGGATTGGGAAAATTTCATTTTATCACTTAATTTATATTTGAAATAAATTGTATTTATTTGTGATAATCTGTTACTAAATTAACTATCTCTAAACTTGCCCATTTCATTCACACCGTTCTGCGTCATATTCACTCGTTCAAAATGATAGATATGGGTAACGATAAAGAAACTATTACCTATTAATTGCAGCAGCAGCTCTTTGCATTTTGTAGTTTTAATCCTGTTTCGAAATTTGTAACCTGCTAGTCTGTTTAAAGTTGGAGATTTTGTTTTAAACCAAAAAATGATCCTGTGATGAGAAGGGAAGGATGGTTTGCAATAACCTGTACCCTGCAATCTGGTTTAGTACTTTTTCATGCCTATTGAGGTATCTCTTTGCCATCTATCAGAGCAAGGATGCGGAAGTGATGTTAAAGCTCGGGAGCACACCAGATAAGCGCGAGCAGTACAGGTTGATGAGAGACGCCATGGAGAAAAGGTTCATTCGAGTGACACGTGGATCTATAGTCGGCGGAGTTCGGCTTGGCATGTTTACTGCATCATTCTGCGGCTTACAGAACATTCTCGCTGATATGCGAGGAGTGCATGACGTGTTCAATGTTGCCGGAGCTGGTTCTGCTACGGCTGCTGTGTTTGGACTAGTCTGTGAGAAAACTAGCCCCTACCTAGATTGAATTTTTCTTCATGCATCACTATCTTCTTACAGGGATATTTCTACTGTATATAATGTTGATCACTTCATATGAGATAACTACTTCCCTTAAAGAGAATCCCATTTTGGTCTTATCGTAGCTCTTTGAAGTATCTTGGGGGCAATTACACTGAAAAATGATTACATATTGTACATTCTAAGAATAAACATCGCAAAATTTACATTTCTTTGAACTTAAAAAGACGTAGAGAATGTCTTTTTGAGTGCTTGATTTGTTCTGTTTTGTTAGTTTTTGTGGTTCTCTTTCAAACGTATTAAATACTTAATTTACTAAGTTAATCTTTTATTAAGTTGTTATTTTCTTGGCACTAGTGTTTCTTTGTCAATACGAAGGAATAAGAAATCTTTGCAGTTTGAAAGAGAGGAGATTTTAGTGTCATGTAGAAATTTGATGCCATATTTTTGTTCTGAGCTAGAATCATATTTGTGTATTGTTTGTTGCAGTACCAGGTTCTTTGAAGTGGCGCGCTAGGAATGTCTTGCTCGGCTCCGCGCTCGGAGCCGTAGTTTGTTTCCCGCTTGGTACGTAACGCATGCTTCAAACCTTTTTGTTTCGCAGCAGATATATATCATCAAGGGTGCATTTGGTTCAGTGTTATCTTGAGAAAATAATTGCTTATTAAATTAGATTCACTGGTATAATGTTGGAAGGTGCAGATAGTATCATATTTCGATTATCTGCATCATATAATGTAGCAGTACTCTGATGGGTTATTTCAAAGCTTAATTTCAGGTTGGCTACATCTGAAGCTTGTCGAGATGGCAAATGAGCAGATCCAGCGTAACAATTCGACTGATGCAGGGGAGAATAGCGGCGTTGCGGCCACAATTGATAGGCTAGAAGGAATTTTAAAGAAGTAGTAATGTATAATTTTTTAGGAAAATTTACATCTGGCACTCCTAAAGATTTATTATTTTCAGGCGACAACTCCCAAACTTCATTATTTTCAGGCAGCATTCCTCATTTTAGAGTGAATTTTTGTTGCAGCACTCTGTTTTTTAAGTTAAATAGGAGTGCTGAATGACAATAATGGACTTTAAGAATGCCGCTTTAAAATAATGAATTTTTGAAGGTGACAGATATAAATTCTCTTTTTTTATTAACCGTTTTCTTTTGTTCTTTTTCAGTTGGAGAAAGAACATTAAATATTTTTATAAATATTTATATTTATTTTACATTATATTTAAATTTAAATATTAAAAGTTAATTTTATTTTACT
>JAEMOT010002867.1:173716-222490 GCA_019297695.1 Apostasia ramifera | reverse complement strand
CTGGCGGCCGCGCCGCCCGCGCGTGCGCCAGATCGGGAGGAGAAAGAGAGGCCCCAATCCGGAGGACGCGCGAGGGCCACGCGGCCGCCGGTGGGGCTCTCGGTCGCCCACGCGTGTGCGCCGGATCGGGAGGAGAGAGAGAATGTCAGGGGTAAAACAATAATTTAAAAAAAAATCAATAATAAAAAATAAAAAAGGACCCATTTGACAATTCATGAAAAGTCAGGGACCTCGATGTTTTTAAAAAAATGTGAACATGCTCGATATTAAGCGTGAAACTCAAAGATCTGGACATAATTTGCTCTTACTTTAATATAACATGTATGTAATTTTTTCTGCATTATATTAGGATTATTGTGGATATAATGATGATGAAGAAGAAGAAGTCGAAGAAATCATTAAACTCTCTTACTCCCAATCTTCTTGAGGAGATCTTATTGAAAGTATTATCGTGTTCTAAAAAGCCCATCAAAGATATAAAGAGATTCAGAGAAACGTGAGTTTAACTTTAATTATATTTATGAGTTAATTTATTGATTTTTGAAAATTTCTTTCACACCAATTCGTTTTCGTAGCTGCTTTGAAATAATCGTGTTTATAGCGTATGCGTGTATGATTATATTAAGTAAACTTCAAGCAGGTGCAAAGCGTTTTGTGCTTCATCAAGTTCGAGAAGAGTGGGAAGATTGATGGCGGTGGAAGATTGGACCATGCTTTGGGAGGACAAGAACGCATACGTAGAGTTCTTAAGGAGATGTGCCGCTGCGGAAAATCTTGATGCTAATTTCTTAATTGGTTTGGAGGAGATATATAACCAAGGAAGGCAAGAAACGGGCTTCCATCACCTTCAGTTGGCCTCAAGAGGGGGTCATCTTCTAGCATTGTATCTCATCGGATATTTGTTATTTCTCGACGGCGATTCTCGCTTTGTCATTATCGATATGCTGAAAGGGATGTCGTCGAGGGAAGCAAAACAATGTCGTTGGAGAGTGGTGGAGATCCTGTCAGAGATGACGTGGGAGAGGGGGTGGTTGAAGGGAAAGATCAATGGAGATCGACAGTGCGAAGAAGATGAATCGTGTGGGGAATGGAATAGGGAAGAAAGCGATCAATGGTTGGGGGAGAAAGGGGTTGAAAGGAAGTTTTGCAGCGAGCGTTGCAGGTGGCGACATGAATATCTTATGTTTTGCAGCATGATTTGATGATAATTAGTAATCTTTTTAATTTTGGTTAATGACAATATTATTCAATCAACCCGCTATTGTTTGCTACAATCCGGGTCGGGTTTACCCGGCCCGATCAGGGTCAAAGTACCGCCGGTGACGGCCGGCGGTGGTCGATGATGGCCGGAAAAGATTGGCGTGAGGTTGGAGAGCAACGGCGTCGGAAAGGAGGCGTCCAACGATGGAAATCTTTGTCTGTCTTAATTATTTTTAAGAAAAAATCAACAAAAAATTATTTTTGTGAGATGCATTTAAATTACTTTTTTGCTATATCAAATAATATATAAATATATTTGAGAATTATTTAAATTTTTTTCACATTTTTTTAAAAAATTATTTCACATTTAATTTAATTTAAAAATAAAATTAATATTTTTATTTAAAAATTAATTTGCTATGCTAGAATTAGATAATATTTTAAATAAAGTATATGCATACATTATTTCCTAGAATAAAATAAAATTAATATTTTATATTTAAATCTATATGATGCAAAATAAAAATTTTAATTAAAAATTTAATATGGCTTATCTTTTATTTAGTGTGAAGAAAATAAGAATGTTATAAATATCCAAAATATAAATTTTTCTCAAATTTTGAATTAACTCAAAATCGATGCAAAATTTTTACATTAAATCATGAGCTAAATTTTTTAGCTTAAAGTTTTCAGTTGTCCCTAATTCGTTCGAAATATAATTCAATTGACTCGAAATTATATTTATAGTATAAATAAGTTTAATTTATATACTATTTTTATATAAGAAGTATATGTCTTCATAAAAAAAATTATATATGTCATCTCTAAATAATATCTTTTACTTATTTAACTCTTAAACTCTGATGTTTATATGTGTTATAATATATTTTGAATACATAATTATCAACTTCACTTTTTTATATTAATGAATAAATAGATGATCCCCTTCTTTCATATGATGCAATACTAGATTTTTCTAAATTTAATAAAAGTATAATTTATAATTATATATTAAAAATATGAAATGATATATATAAATATCATATTTTAAAAATTAAATGTGTAAAAAATATTTCGAGAGCGGCATATGTAAAAAATATATAAATAGCATGAGCAAGGTCTCCGTTGGTAGTCCTTTGATGGAGAAGTTATTGGGTTCGGACGGCGCACCGTCCGGAACTTAATCAGAGGACGTACATGTGCCATATAGCTGGATCCGAGCACACGTGGAGTCCTCTGATTGGCCGTCCGAACGGTGCGCCGTCCGCACCCAATAATTTTTACCTTTGATGAGTTCCTGCATAGACATAATAATGAGTGAATAAAAAGAGAATAATAATATAATTATAGAGTTTATGTTTCAGCAATGATGAGATTTCAAAAAATATGATAATTTCGAGTAATCCATATGGACCAAGCTATTGAACGGAATACCATGATATTTTTTTTTTTTTTGGTGAAAGTTAATACCATGACATCTTTAGAACTCCCCTTGTCAACCGCGAAAGGTAGATTGCTCACCGATCACCATGTTCAGGAGTTCGCCGGAAGGAGATCGGCGCGTGTTGATGGCCGAGTGTGACCGGTGTGATGATTCGAAGCTAATCAACGTCTCTAATTGCTTGGAGGCCCTCATTCAAGCAGTTCGGCTTGGGCGACTCTTCTTCTTCAATGTCGGAATTACTCTAGGAATTTTCTAGTGGAACTTGGGGCGGCCTGATGGCGCTCTTCACTCCATTCTCTAGAACTACGGTGTTACAATCCAATTGTAAGATATGGAACTTGAGTCCCACATTGGAAGTATGAGATTCTAATATGAAATTTATATGAACTTTGGGTTCTTCACCCCCATGAGCTAGCTTTTGGGGTGCAGTTCTCCCAAAGTTCATATCATACGGTGCCGGGCTTTTATAGGCGTGATACCCTCCTAGGAGTGATGCGGCACCTTACGGATGCTGCCATCAATTTATAGGCCGGTTGCATACATGCGACAAAGAAAATGAAAGTCCAGTGATCGTAAATTACAAACATTGACTACAAAAAAAACAAAAAATATAAAAAACACTTGCGCCTTATAGTCATTGTATGATATATGATTTTACGTACAAAGCCGAATATCCTACAAACACCACAAGTTCAATAGGCTGAAATTTAGCAATATTAATGCAAAGCTTAGTGTAGAAAAAGCTGTTTTTGAGTAGCAGAGATTGAACCATATTGTCATTACAATTTTCAAGTGATTGAGAAAAATTGTAATGTGCAAAGATAAAATTAATATATAAATATTAATGACAAAAAAAATAATAACTCTTATTCGAATCAATAATGTTGGACTTAACCTTCAGATCAATACTACCACAATTTTTAAATGAATAAAAAGTTATAATGTAGGAGGTAAAATTTAACAAAAAAGAGAATATCACTGATCTCTGCTCACAAACAAAACAAATTCTAAACATAAATTCTCAGTAACTTTTTTTCCCCTTCACTTACTGAAAGAATGAACTCTTTAGACGATAACAAAAAAAAGAAAATGTATCAAAATTTACTAAATTTTCATTATTGTTAATGATTAATTTCAATCTAAGGAGCCCATTTTCAAACATAACCAAATAAGGTGCAAATCTAATAATCAGAAGGAGAATTCCCCCTCAGAAGATGCAACTGAAAGTAACCCTAGTATGGTACTAACTTAACCAACAATGTGCAAAATACCAGAAAATAAGTCCTCAGCACCTAATTTTAAGCAACTTTTAAACTTAAAATTTAAACCATTTAAGACTTAAAAAATTGCTTTAAACAACATAGAGATTTTTTTTTAAATTGCTTAATATCCTCTAATTAGTTGCTTAAAATACAGACAATGGGAAAAGATAATTTAAACTCTAACCTCCTTCAAAACTTTTAAGCAGTCAATTTAGACTTCAAATTTTAAGCTGTTACCGAGGCGACGTAAACACCTCGTTAGGTCAATCAAGACTGAAACAGAAACAAAAGATCAAATATACATGTAACCAAGGATGCAAGGTTCCTTCTAGGTATGTCGCACAAATTGTGCCAGAAAAAAAGGAACTAGAAGTCTAGAACAAAAACAAACAGCTTAACGTATGTAGCCTTACCACCATCGTCGTCATCATCAAATTGACGTATATAAACAAACGAGCTCATCAGCCACGACGAAGCCCACTGCACTTGTGAAGATACTCTTCTCCACTTCAAAAAACCCAGTAGCAGTAGTCCTTTCTCAATCAGATATTCAACCTATCTAAAATATCCTCAGAATCCTTCTTTAAAACAAAAGGAAGGGAAAAGAAAGAACCTAGGTAATTATCTACATACATTAGTTCAAAGATCAACATAAATTATAGTACGTAGGCCTAACTGAAAGGAGAACTGCAGTGGGTATAATTTAGGGAACCTCATAACCTCGAGTTAATGCAGCTGTGGAAATATTTACAGAATCCTTCACCGCGAGTTCGTGCTGTAATGGGAGAGGAAGAAACGGAAATCCGGATGATCCACTTTTAGAGGCTTAAGCCAATTTTCAGCAGCTTCAAGTAATGAACTTGCAAGCTGCTGCTCATCGAGCTCATTGTTGATCCAAATTGAACCTTTGAATTTATAAGAAGCTAATCCAACTATGGGAAGAGAAAGCTTAGCTGGCATCTGGGTCAAGCCGTTAACAGTCCGAACACTACCCTTCATCTCCGGGAGCCCGTTGCATGAATCTGCCAACAAGAAAATGCCGAAAAAAATAATTACAGCTTCAACTCTACAAACTAAGATAAATTAATGGTGGGAGGATTTACTTTTAAGTGGGGTGGATAAGGAATGGAAGGTGAGGAAACAAGCATCCAAATCCTTTAATGTTGGCCCTGTTGGTATCCTGTATATCGGATACCTGTATGTATTTATAAGCAAGCTACCTTTAATAATGATCAGTCAAAAGAAAGTGTGCATCAGTATTAAACATTCACTAGAGAGTAATTACCGCCATATTCAAATGAGAAGTGAATACAAATTATCTCATGTATCAAATGAAGCCAACGTTGGAATTTAAATCTCATCCAAAGGAAAAGAAAGCAAATATCTATCTATCTATATATTTTAATTCCTATGGAGGTTATCCTTCTGCGCTAGGGTCTGGAGCGTGAATGCTTTGATGCTTACCAGGCCACAGAGATCCAACTGGATGGAAGCAAATCACAGCTCCTGTATGTCTTCAGCTGGGGGAATTTTTTTGCAAGTAAAGAAATCTGCAAAAACATACGTGAAAAGTGATCGCAGATGACAGACTAAAGGCATATTAATTACTTGCATGAGCCAGCATATGATGTACTTGCCTTGTCTGCTAAGGGTTCTCTACCATATGGTGGATCGTGCTCCAGATACTCGAATACTGGCAGTACTGCTTGGTTGGGAGCATCATTTTCTTCTCCCAAATGGTCACAAATATCTTTATGGCTGGGAGGAGTTAGCCAAGACTCCCTTCTTTTTCTAACAGCACGGTCAGCTTCACTCTCGCTGCTGGCATCGCTGCTGGTATTTTGGTACATTTCCACAACATTGTCTTCGCCAGAACGCCTTCAAGGTAAGCGAGTAACTTTACAATCAAAGAAATTCAAATTGGAGCATGCTTTGTAATATAATTCTACAGTTCAAATGAAGAAAGCAGAACCAACACTTTTAAGCCATTAATTAAAGTTCAGGACATAAGGCAACATTCATAAGGGCAACATTCACAGTAAATCATCGCCAAAATAAATAGATCATGACTACATTTTGATGGCAAGGGAAACCTTTAAATAACTTTTAGAGCTTTTGTAGTCAAGGAATTAGAGTTTTCATGGAGCTGACAGCTGATATGTGTTGAGTTTGTCAATCTCTCTCTTCTTTGGATGCATATTGATGTGGAAAAAAAGGAAGCTCACAACTAAAAAGCTATTTATCAGAAAATTCCTTGTGACATATAGGAATAAATATAATAATACATGACCAGTATGCATATATGACCTAGACATATATGCATATATATATGGATCTACAAATAACAACAACAATGATGACAACAATAATGAAGCCTTCAACAACAATTTTCATTATACCTATGTCTTGCACTGGATAAAAAATGAATTTAAGAGGGTTTTCAGAAGTAATTTTCAAGGAAAGTTGGTATATAAATTTCTTTAGTTTTGCAATAATATCACCAGGGTTTCTACGCATCAAAATTTGTGTTCACTTGCATTTTCTTATATAAGACTTCAGCTTGAAAGATGTTCATATGTTGGATTGCCATGAATGCAAAGTTCTCAAGTATACAGATCCTGTATGCAGTTCGCTAAAGATCATCAACATCCAAATTGTTTCAACACAAAGATTTTCACAGTAATGAAAAGTTTTAAGCTATTCCAATAATTACGAATCTCAATGTCAACTTTTTATGCCCAGGGAGCGCACAGCTTCACAAGGAACTTCATAAAAGTTCTACTTGCTCTTTATAAAAAGCGGTGGGCACACTAACTTACAGCATTTAAGTAATGAAGGATAGGTGCATTTCAAGGCCTTTTTTATTAGCATATCTGTCAATGTTCATATTTGATATGAACATCTCTTGAGCCCGCTAACAACATTTACGCATTCCAAAATGCATATTTCAAGATCTCTTTCATTAGCATATCTGTCAATGTTAACTTGATATGAACATCTCTTAATATCTGTATAAAGATACCAGTTTTTTAATCTGAATGGGCATATGCACATAAATGTTATCTTCAAGCAAACTTTATAATTTCAATAATGTATTTGACATAGTACAGGAACGTTAAAAGTCAACAGGAGAAAGGAAGCTGAACATGCATTGCTGCAAAGCAAAGGTGAAATAAATCCTCCCCAACCCTCAATCTCTCAATCTAACATGATCAGCAGTATCAGAACATTATCCAATCTCTCAATCAATCGATCGATCTATTTATCCATCTATCTATCTAACATGAATGATTTGCACTGTAAGGACAGTATCCCATCCATCCATCCATCATAAAGGTAAAATAAATTCAAGGTGAAACAAATTCCCCTACCTGCCTGCCTCTATATTTGCTTGGATATATGTATAACTGCATGTGTATGCACACATTCTTCTTGAAAACATAGATATGGCCATAATCGAGATGCTTCGCATTAAAAGAAAAGTCTCATAAAAGGAAATGAATTTTTTGACAAGCCATGGCCACAAATGGCATGCTCTACAAGAAACAGAAAAGATTTCTCCCGCACATAATTGTGAAAGCTGCATGCCAATAATTGTTTCCTATTTGGATTATACACACTGATACTAACATTTACCAAAAAGGGAAGAAGAATAGAAGTGGCTAGGATGTACTAGTATACCCTTCATTACTATTACTTGAAGTATCTTTCAACTATAAGTCTATAAGCAAATTAAAAAAAGCTGAGCAATAAAATAGCTGAATAAATAGTGAATGTTTATCATATACAGAAAGAGAATAAAATTGCTGCAAAGAGTTATTTGATAAATTGTCAATAAATTATCATATACAGAAAGAATAAAGACACTAACTAAAACAATGATTCCCATGAACATTTGGACAGCTACATGTACAGACACTTCTTGCATGTTAAATAAAACCTCCACGAAGTTTTAAGTTGTTAAGGAGAGCACCATAAATTATATCATTATAAACAGATACTTGTATGTATGTATGTATGTGTTTGTGTGCAACTTAATTACCCAGTTATATCCTTCATCATATTGCTTTACGATATGGATTCTATAAGGTCGTTAAACAGGTAAAGTTCGATAATTGACAGAGGTAAGAGTCCGCTGTTCCTTTTCATCAATTTATGATAAGAATAAAACAAACAGCGGAATGCTCATGCAAAAAACACACATCATGATAGATGTCGAATTCTACAAGAAAAGCACAAATGAATGGCAAACTGAACCAATGTACTGTCCGGACAAGACCCCAAACTCATTTACACAACTAGGATAATTATATGCAGAAATTGTAGATCAACCAACGGTAGGATAATTCATAATTATATGCAGAAACTGTAGATCAGCCAAAGTCTGAAAGGCAAACCTGGCACTGAGAGATGCCGCTGCAAGCAATCATTTTAAGACAAGAACATATGGGTAACAGCCAATCGAAAGTGGCTGGGATTAAGGCCTTGCCGTTATCGTTGTTATTATAGGCAACACATAAGTCTATTAACATATGAAAAATCAAAAAAACTCCTATATAAAAACAAAAATATGCTCAAGTAACGTGATGACATTGTCCTTTTTGAGAAATCCCATCACGTATCCTATCAAGAGCATGAATAGGAACCTATAACAAATAATCGAGTAAGCCATTTCATAAAAATAACAACAACAGCATCTAAATCTCAAACCAGTTGCTTGGCTACATGGATTTCAAGTTTACATTCAGTTCTATTTAAAGTAGGACTTTTTGTCAGCAGAAGTAAGTTAAGTCATGTAATGACCATCCCTGAAGTCATTTTTGGTTGTCCTCTCCCTATTTTTGACATAATGATTTGAATCTCCACAAATTTAAGTCTAGTGGGCTTATATAAGCCAAGGATAGACATGACAAAGCCACCCAAAAAATCCCTCATCCTATCAACTATGAAAGGAAGTTTAGAACTTATTTTTAAAGCAACTAATTATTCACATTTTATAACTTTGAATTATCACAACTTCAGATTTCAATGCTATAAGATTAGGTTAAGGCTCTTTTAAGGTATCTATTATATTAAATTATTTGATCTAATATCATAATTTGTTTGATGTTCACAAAAATTTACAGCAATGCATTCACCAAAAAATAACACAGCCCTCCTTTACTGTGCAATAGTTAGGAAGGTAACCACTAACCAGCCTGGTAGCACAAGACTCCGTTTATGATAATGACTGAAGCAAGAACCTTCAGGAATATAGCTTCCTGCAGAACCTCAATATTTCCTCTTCAAATCTTAATATAGAAAACTGTGGAACATTATACCAGAGACAACAAAAGGGAAAAAGTAAAATAAAAAAAAACACTTAGCACTGCAACATTCAAAACAAATCTCAGCAAATTTCTAGCTATTCATCAGCTGAGCTCTTGGGATATCAATATTTAAAGACACAACAGTTATGTAGGTATCAAAAGTTGACGACCACATAATACAAGCAAGAGCCTCACTTCCGTCAGAACCTCCGATCTTTGATGCAAGCATATTGTCATGCATTCAGATTTATATAAATTGAATCAAATTCCAAATATCAAGCTTGATTAGACTAAACCCCTCTAAAGTAACCAAATAAAGGCACTGATATCAGAGTGTCCTAAAAGCACTGTAACTTTGAAAAAGTAGCCCAAAAAAACAACATTGCCATGGCAACTTCAGAAAGTCATCAACCTACATACAGCCCTTTCACAAACAGAAAAACATAAAATGACATGACTAAAATCTCCATGCCTTCATCCAAAATATTTGGATCGCAAAGTGTACATTCATCCAAAATTATACCATGCTAGAGAAATTTCTAAACATAGACCAAAATTTAATCAAAAGATCTACGATAACTATGAAAAAAAGAGGCATAATATGCCAAAGAACTTATCATAAACAACAGAGCAAAAATCACAGAGTAGATCATGATCATACCTCGATCTCAGTGTAGTTCTGGAAGAGTCCATGTACAGCTGAATGCCGGACAAATAAGGAACATAGTACTGTACAACGCAGTCGCTGCCATTCAATACCAAAGGCACTCCTGCACCATAAGCACTCCACTCCTTGAACGACTCCCATAAATCTCCAAGAGTGAAATACGAACAAGATTCCACAGCAGTGGATTTCCTCCAGCCCCTCATGCTCGTCTGCCATTCACGAAATCTCCCGATCATGGAAATGATTACTTAAAAAAGCGTAGGAGTTCCTCCATTCAGTTTCATTTATGCCATTAACATTCTCGTAATTTGTTCCATACCTTGGAGAAGTGCTGTGCTGGGACCATGGGCGTCGTTGACTCCAGGAACCGATCCAAGTTTCCAACTGGAGGGATCGTCCTTGGAGGGGGAGAAGGAGAAGGTGAAGGAGAGCTCGATGCCGATGAAGACGAAGAAGACACCGAGGGCTTCGAAGAATCGTCAGATTCCAGTCTGCTCTCAACTATCCGAGCCTCTACAGCCGGTGCAGGCGGCGTAGCCGGCCTAGGCTTGGCCTTGACCGGCTTCGGCAGCGTCGTCTCCTGCTGTTGCAGCTGCTGTTGCCTCTGTTGCTCAAGCTGCCTCCTCAAGGCCGGCGGACAGTAGAAGCGATCCACGCTGAGGCCGCGGCCGGAGGAGGAGCCGCCGGAGACGACCATCTGAAGCGACAGAGCGGCGATTGGACGAATCTCGTCGCGGAAAACAGCAGATCAAGATCTCCCAGTCTTCGATGAGACTTAAGCAGACGCCGCCAGCGAAGATCGAGATCGGATTCCGACAGGAACTAGGGTTTTGGTCAGATGGTTTTGGATCTGGAAACGGTGCTCAGAGCCGGAGATGCGTCTGAGGTTTTCCGCCTCCCGTCTCTTAATTTTGCCCTTTATTTTATCCAGAAAAAATGAAAAATATTGGCGGGCCTACGGCCTAGTGCCGACGCGGTCGCGCTGGTATCCCGTTACCGCTGACATCAAAAAACGATCCCGTTACCGCTGACATCAAAAAACGATCCCGTTACCGCTCACCAAGCCCCCCCCAGTCTAGCCCCTCTAAAATTTGGGTCCAATAAACAGTGCACATCACTAATTTGCCAACCTACCAGCGCACACCATATAGGTGAGCAGAACTCATGTTACTCATCGCACCCAAAGTAGCATTAAGACAAGCAGCTAGAAGAATCATTTAATTAGTGGTGAGAAAACAGATCAGCATCAAATTAGATGGTTAAGATGATATCATGTACTGAATCAAAATTCAAATTCAAATTTAAATTCAAATTCAAATTCAAATTTAAATTCAAATTTAAATTCAAATTTAAATTAATTAGAACTATTAAAGATTTTCATATTAGCTCTATTTAGATTTGATTTGATTTTTTTGATTCAGATCATATCCGAAAAATTTTATTTTATTGTAATAGAATTATTCTAAATTTACTTTTATTTATTTACTATTTTATTTTCTGTATTTAATATTATATTTTTAAATTTCTACATAGGTTCTCTCTATATAAAAAGGTTGTCTTGCATTGTAAAAAAAAAAGATAAGCCTGATGAATAAAATTATATTTGAGTTTTTTTAGAGCCTAGATTCGAGTTAAGGGGTCGATATTCCAGTGAAGGAAAGGGTAGAGTTAGCCTTTGGTGAAAATTTTTAAATTAGTCTAGTTATCCACTTCTAAAAAAATAAAAAAATAAAAATTATTTGCTCGCCTACCTCTAAAGCTCGCTCCGCTCGTGCCGCCTTCGCCTCCTTCGACCCGCCGGCTACCCGCGAGAGCCGGTAACTCCGCTGCCACCACCCCAGCAGGGCAGCCAGTCACTGCCCTCGTCGAGCCAGCAGTCATCGCCCAAGACGTCTGGCCTCGATCCTGCTGGTTCTGCCTTCTGTAACATCATGCACACTGGTTCGGTTATCTGCAACATCGTCCACGGTCAACCACGGCTCGCAATCTAACGGTTCGATCACGAACTTCGATCCCGCCGGCCCGATCTTCTGCAACATTGGATACGATGTTTTCGATCTGCCTGGCTGCGATCAGATTAGTTAACCGAGATCGACCTTGATCTCGCTAGTTCTGCCTTCTGTAACATCATGCAAGATGGTTCGGTCATTTGCAATATCGTCTACAGTCAATCACGGCTCGCAATCCAGCGGTTCGATCACGAACTTTGATTCTGCCGGCTCGATCTTCTGCAACATCTAACACGAGGCTTAAGTCAATAGCCTCCTCCATAACATCGAGTACGACATTTTCGGCCCGCTTGGCTGCGATAAGATCAGTTAACCCTCATCATCAATGACTCTTCTCCGATTCAGATCACTCATAAATTCTTTCCCAAATCCAACTAAGCTTGCGTCGCACTTAACTCGGTGTGAACTTGGATCCATTCTCAACTCTACTTACGAAAAATTATTATTGGGTTCAGATGCCTGGCTACATCAAGCGTTCGAAAGCCAACAACAAAGAGCCGCATATACTGCTGGTGGGCCACACTTATGGTGAGCGAACAGAGCATACGATTAGATTATCCAATTTAGTTGGACTAATTAAATGGTCTAATTGGAAGATCCAATTTTCACTGCTGTTGGCGCCCGTAGTCCTGAAAATTCAACAATTTTTACCATCTAGACTTATTTGGCATTTGACTATTTTTGGGCAAAAAAATATAATAATAATATTTTAAATTTACTATAAATTTTAATAACTTTATTTTATATCAACATAAATTTTAATTTTAAAAATTAATTTTATTTCATATTCAATTTAAATTTTAATTTTAAAATTAATTTTATTTTATATTTTACGCAGTTTTTAATATTAAAATATTTTTTTTATTTTATAAAATAAAATATTTTTTTTATTCAAATTTATCCCCCAATTAGTAAGGCTTTTTCTTTAGTACTTTGAGTAATGATAGGGTGGTGAGCCTAAGGCGGTGCTCAGAACTCGGAAGCGGGGCCACGTTCTGCGATTTATTGACTGCGAATTCTCCATAGAAAATTACGACCTTTGGATTCAAGTCCACGTGGAGTACTGCCCACGAGCAGTTGAGCAATGACCCGCACCATTAACCCGCTAAAAACGAAATCCCCTTCTACACGTGGCAGCAGCTCGTTGCGGGGAACGGGGAATAGTACGGTTACCTTGCACCAGAGCATCATCTACCGTTGGCTGATGATCGGACGGTGCAGGTTCCCCCGAGGAAGACGATCGCGGCTCAAATCACGGGAGGCGTTGGCTTCCGGTTAGCTCAGACGCTTTCCAATAGAGCCGTTGGGCTGCCGTCACGGCGACGAAAGCCCCTTGGGTTTGAGGTTAATTTTAACAAAATTAAATTTAAAATTAAATAAAAAAATTTTTAATTAAAAATTATATTTAATATAAAATAATATTAATTATTATATTAAAATTTATAAAAAAATGATATAATAATAATGTTCGTCTAGGGGTGTTCCCCTCCTTATATTATTAGTTCATCTAAAAAAAACATATATATTGCTTCCTTATATCGTTTCTCAAAATTTCATACATATGATAAATATTTATACATAAAATAAAAAAAAATCATATCCTCATTGAACCACCATATCGAAGAGCCCTCTCCACCGAAACAGATATATTAATCTTCAATGTCAAATTTCATTACTCACTTTTTCATTGACATGTACCAGATCATTATGTAGCAAAATTTATCAATAAGAGCATGTTTATTTGGCAGATTAAAATTAACTCAGTTTAATTTTAAATAATCATATCACAGCACATAATTAATTTTATTTTACATCTTATATATATATTAAAATAATAACTAATTTATATCACATCCCTCATATATCCTAATATAATAACTAATTTTATTTCATATTATTCATAATTTTTAATAAAAATAAATTTAATTTAATTAAAAATTAAATTTTATAAACAAATAGACTCTAAATTTTTTTAAATTACGTATGATAATCAGTTAGGATGCTATCGAGAGCTATTCGACCTAAGTGTTACATTTACATTTGCTAAATTTAACTTTTTATTTCTTTCTCAAAATCAAAAGGCATCTTTTTTTTTAAATTCTACACTAACTCTAAAAATATTACCCAAAATTTACAATTTTAGGTTTAAAAATACCTCATTAATCGAGAATATTTGAAATACGAGCACATTTTATTTATTAATTAAGGAACTAATGCATTTTTTTTTCTTATAAAATCTCGACAATAAGATCACCACATAAAAGATAGAAATAATGCATGTCGTGTCTTAAGATCTTATCATGGGCCCTTACCTTAAATTAATGATTGAAAGAAATAATATCTAGGAATTATGACTCAGCATCTCCATAGTTTGAGGAATTTTAAATAACATCATGTTAAATTTTCTGATTAGTTAAATTTAATTGTTTGATTAATCATATAAAATTGTCACTCATACGTTAATCAAATTTATTTTATCATTTATAATGGGATAATTATCTACATGCCACACAATTTAGTTTTATTTATGTCTTATCCATTTATTCTTAGTTAATTACGCTATGCACACTCAAAATATTATAAAATCTTACATACGCATATTTTAACTTATTTCTATTATAATAAGTAATCATAATTTTTCAATAACCTAATTATAGTTAGATTACAAAAAATTTGAGTCGTTCATCATATTATTTTAAAGATATTTAAATATATTTTGAGTGAAAATCTTAAAATCTTAATGTTTAGGTGGCGACAAAGGAAGGAGACATCCGCGACGTGAATTAATTTTAGGACAAATCAACGCTTTAGTGTGGTATTGAGAAAAAGAAAAAATATGTACTATTAAGAATAAAAATATAATTTTAATAATTTATTAATAAAATATTTTTTTTTCAAATAGATTTTGATTGTGTGTATGTAAGATTTTGTAATATTTTGAATGTGCATAGCATAATTAACTAAGAATGGATGAGTAAGGCATAAATAAAACTAAATTATATGATATGTAGGTAATTATCTCATTAATTTATTATATTAAATTTATTAATTTTGAAATAAAATCGGGGTCGTATTTAAATATTTATAGAACTAAAAATTTTATGTCTTTTAGTACACATTTATTCCAAACAATTTCTAATAATTATTAAAATATCAAGAGAAATAAAAAGATATTGAGAGCACCTTTGGTGATCAGTGCCAGTAATTTAATGAAATGAATTTCTAATTTTTATTTTCAATATCCACTCCATATCATAATCAAGTGAATCACATCATACATAAAATTAAATTTAAAAATTAACTATTTTTTACATTATATATATATATATTATTTAAAATAAAAAAAATAATTTTATTTCTCATTCTATATACATATCAAAATAATAACAACTAATTTATATCACATCCTTTACACATCTCAATATAATAATTAATTTTATTTTATATTATTCACAATTTTTAATAAAAAAATATTTTAATTTAAATTAAACTTTAATCTCATTAAAATTAAAATTTTCAAACTAGCATACCAATTTTAGAGTAAAATAATCCCCTATTGAAAAGTGCTTTCATTTATAAAAAAAAAAAAATTACACATGTAATTTTTAAAAATTAACTTTTTACTCGTTAACTTCTAATATTAATTATTTACATATATCATCACATATTTTAAATATATAATTATGAAACTGCACGTTATTTTTTTTTAAAACAAGATAATGAACTAAATCTTCTCCAACTTGATAAAAAAAGTACTAATTATAATTATACATTTAAAATATAAAGTAATATATATAAATATTGCGTGTTAAATGAGTGAAAAGTCACTCTTTAAGGTGACTTAGGTAATTCTCTTTTATAAAAATAACTAGACCTCTTTGAAAAGATCTCTAAACTAAAGAGACCATAAAGTAATTTATCCTATGAATTTTAGGATGGAGATTTGGTTCATTTAATCTTGTTAGTAATTTTTTATAAGGTGTAGGTTACATATTTTAGAAGACTCATCATATATTTTGGAGTCAAAAGAATATTACGTGTTAAAGCTTGTGACAAAAAGAGCTATTAACATATATAACGCAGAACAATATGCTAATGAAAAAATACGTAATACTTAATTCTCTGTCAAATACGTAACAAACTTTAACATAATGTGTCTGTTGAAATCGAACGAGATCCTACAAAGCTAACATATATATTGATTTACAATAGTCATTCGGCCGAAATCGTATCATGTCGACCAATGGTGGTGGCTAATCAATCCATTATAAAACCAATTTTTGCCAATTTTGGTTCTTACTTCACTTTGATTATATCAAATATCCAGACATTTTTTTATTATAAAAATTTAAAATAATATTAAATTATTTTTTATTATATTTTGCATAACTTTTAAATAAAAAAAACTTACTTTATTTTGCATCCTATCTTATTTTTAATATAATAATTAATGTTATTTCGCATCTTATAAAATTTTTAATAAAACTAACTTCAATTTTTATCATATATATATTTCAAAATAAATTCACAATTTTTATAGTATAACTAAATTGATCACTTTGTCAAATAAAATTCTCTGTGTTTGTTTACAAATATTAATTTTAATAAGATTAAAGTTAAATTTAAATAGTAATATTTTTTATTAAAAATTATATATGATATAAAATAAAATTAGCTATTATATTGAAATATATGAAAAAAATAGTATGAGTTAGTTATTATTTTATTATGTGCATAGTACGTGAAATAAATTTAATTTTTTTATTTTGACATATGTGTAAATATAAAATATGATTAATATAACTAATTTTATTATAACTAAACAATATATTAATTTTTATTATTTTTACCTTCTTTAATAAAAATATTTTCTTTCTTTTATCACATATAAAGAAAGAGATTAAAAAAGAATAACAATGTCATGTATATTGATTAAATTTTAATATATATATATATATATATATTTCAATATATATTACATTTGGTGCATGAACAATAATTAGAATGCAAAAGTATGTAAAAGATGACAAGCTTTTTTTTTTTTTGATGAAAAAAGATGACAAGTTTTTAAGTTTTACCATTTGTGTATTGATATTTTACACCTAAAAAAATTATTTTGAGCATTAACATGTATATTAATTAAAGGAAAGTTTTTATGAAAACTAATTAAAGGAATTTGGCATTGCAAGTTTGAGTTTGAGTTCAACAAATTCAAATCAAAAGTCAAGACATTGTAAAAATTTATTGCCATGAATATTATTTGTTTTCAAAAAAAATGAAAAAGTATATTATCTTTTTTTAAAAAAAAAAAAGTTCGTATAGCTAATCAGTCATGACATTATACTAAAATAATATATAAAAGGTATAATAGTTACTTAACATTGTTTTTAAGATATTGCAAAATTTCATGTGAAAAGAATCCTTTCGCTCAATAAAAATTATCTAACATAGCATAATAAGCCAAAATCGGCTGCACTTAAAGAAAGAAAAGGAACGCAGAATATTCACAATATGTTCAAGCGTAAGATCTCTTGATGGATAGGCATTCAAATTATAATTCACTTGTGATAGTGCTTATTATTAGTGATACATTTTTGGTCTCTTGTGTAAAGTAGAAGCGTCTTCTTATAATACTTCAAGAGCTCCTTTAGCTCTACAACGGTATTATTTTTGACTTTCCTTATCATGATCTCTAATTATTTAATAAATAGGATCAAGACAGGACTAAAATGGTACTAATTTAAAAAACAATAATAATAATAATAAATAAATATTTTAAATTATTTTACACAAATTTAAATATAAAAAATATTATTTTACTTTATATATTCAACAATTTAAAATAAAAATATCAACTTTATTTCACATTCTAAACCAAAATATTCAAATCGAGTATTTTGATCTAAGATGTGAAATAAAGTTTATATTTTTATTAAAAATTATTGAGTATGTGAAATAAAATATTATTTTTTATATTAAAATTTGTGTAGAATAATTAAAATAATTTATTTATTATTATTATTGTTATTTTTTAAACTAGTACTATTTTGGTCCTGTTTTGGTCCTCACACCAAACAGGGTTAGTGTTGTCTGCTGGTTTAATCATTTCATTAGCTGAAGGACTCTTTATTTGAGACGTCCAAAGTTGAATTTGAGAAGTATCTACCATTCTTCTCGGTAATTTGAATGTCGGTCCATCTGTGGTCTCCTGGTGCCGACAGTGCTCCATATTGCACCCCTCTTATCATTGTAAATATTCTCTAAATCATTGCAGATCTTTTACATATGCCAGTATCTGGTCAACTCATTGATAACTGAAATTTGTATGAGATCTTCTCGCACATGTCGGTCAGATAAGATTTGCGGGTTAAGCCAAAAATTACCACCTTGACTGATCACCATCAACTCGACTAATGATAGTATGCCTATAAATAATCTGAATATCTAATGATAATATTTTTGTCAATTAGGTGAAACACCAAGACAATAACTGGCCAATCTGGTTGGGTGCACCATCAATTTTACACGTGACGCGCATGGGCCAGCACGTGCAAGGCAAATACTTATCAAGAAAATTAAGTGGTGTCAATTATAGGAGAACATTAAATATTTCTAGAAAGTCAATTGTATTTTTTTTTATTTAAGATTGACTTAATTTTTTTCTAGTTTGAAATTAGCTCAGTTGAAAGATAATTGGTTTAACTCGAAATCTATTCGATATGTAAAAATATGTACATATTTATAATTTTTTAAAGTAAAATAAAAAAATTTTATGCACACATAATTACATAAGACTAAAGTAAGTTTATAATATTATGTTTGTTAGAACCTTCTCTAACATCCTTTGCCGTACAGCAGCCCCTTGTCGAACAGCAGCTCAACGGCAGCTCCTTGTCAAACAGCAGCTCAAAGAGATATCACCAGATCGTATTCTCTGTACTAGTATGTTAACTCAGCATTTAAGACAGCATGGGAGTCTACTCCCTAATCGTCTTTTGCAGGAGTAGGTATCAGATGTGGTAAACTAAACCTACTATGTCCCCTCCTCTCCAAACTATAAATAAGGGGGGCCTTCCTTCCTCTCTCTCGGGCTCTGGCTGAGCTGCCCCCCCTCTCTCTCTATCTCTCTTATATTCATTCGGTCCCCATTTAGAAATCAAGCTTTGTAAGAGGAGATTCGATTAGTAGATTCAAATCGCCTAGACGGCGTCGTGATTTTTCTCCCGGACACTCGGGTTTTCACGTAAAAATTATCGTCTCATTTCTCTCTGTTGTGGCGCATTTTTTGCATTAACAGTGGTGCCCTCACGCAGGATCGATACTTCACTACGTGAGATCCCTTCTCTAAAACCCCTTCTCGAAGTCCCGGCTCATGGTCAAGCTAGTTTGGTGACGGGCAGTCAAGGGCAATCCCCTTCTCGAAGTCCCAGCTCACGACCATAGCAACTCGACGACTGAGTCAAGGGTAACCCTTTCTCTAAAACCCCTTCTCGAAGTTACAGCTTATGGTCAAGACAGCTCGGCGACGGGTAGTCAAGGGCAATCCCCTTCTCGAAGTCCCAGCTTACGGCCATAGCAGCTCGGCGACTGAGAATCAAGGGTGGCCTCTTTCCTAAAACCTCTTCTCGAACAACAGCTTCCACGAAGCAGCTCAACCATGACGAGCTGACGACTCTGCAGGGAGTAATCTCTTTTCTAAAATCCATTGTTGAACAGCTCTCCTCTAACAGCTCTTCTCTGTAGCTTCCACAGCAGCCCAACCATGTCGAAACTGATGACTCTGCGGGAAGGATTTTCATTAAGGTCCATCGAATTAGCATGATAAAAATTAGCACGTACATCAATGCATATTATGCTATGGATGGGGATATGTTAGAACCTTCTCTTACACCCCTTGCCGTACAACAGCCCTTTGTCGAACAGCAGCTCAAAGAAATATCACCAGATCGTACTCTTCTTACTACTATGTCAACTCAGCATTTAAAATAGCATAGGAGCCCACTCCCTAATCGTCTTTTACAGGAGTAGGTGTCAAATATGGCAGACTAAACCTACTATGTCCCTTCCTCTCCAAGCTATAAATAAGGGAGGCCTTCCTTCCTCTTTCTCGGGCTCTGGTTGAGCTGCCCCCCTCTCTCTCTATCCCTCTTTTATTCATTTGGTCTCCATTTAGAGATCAAGTTTTGTAAGAGAAAATTCGATTCGTAGATTCAAATCGCCTAGACGGTGTCGTGATTTTTCACCCAGACACTCGGGTTTCTACGTAAAAATTGTCGTCTCATTTCTCTCTATTGTGACGCATTTTTTACATCAATAATGTTTTAATATAATTAATATGTATAATTGATATTTATAAAAAATATAATTTATAATTGTGCTTCATAAATTTAAAACTCAGTTTCTAATTAAAAAATTTAATTTTTAGTTTAATTCCGTTAGCTCCAAAGCAAACCGAAGCCACCCTACTAAAAGCTTATTAATTGGATCGATTATTATTATTATTTTCAGTAAATTATTATTAGTTACAATTTAATGTTTGTTTATTATTCATAAAGAACTACGTAAAAAATAATAGTTAAAAGCACGATAAATAATAAGAATAATTACCTACATGTCATATCATTTAGTTTTATTTATGCATTACTCATTCATTCTTAGTTAATTACGCTATGCACACTCAAAATATTATAAAATCTTACATACACATACTTTAACTTGTTTTCATTATAATGAGTAATCATAATTTTCCAATAACTTAACTATAGTTAGGTTACAAAAAATTTGAATCGTTCATCATATTATTTTAAGGATATTTAAATATATTTTGAGTGAAAATCCTAAAAACTTGATGTTTAGGTAGTGGCAAGAGAAGGAGACATCCGCGATGTGAATTAATTTTAGGATAGATCAGTGCTTTAGTATGACATTGAAGAAGAAAAAAATATACTATTAAGGGTAAAAATATAATTTTAATGTTTTACTAACAATTTTTTTTTTCAAATAGATTTTGATTGAGTTTTAACTCAAGTGTGTGTATGTAAAATTTTGTAATATTTTGAGTGTGCATAGCGTAATTAACTATGAATGAATGAATAACACATAGATAAAGCTAAACAATATGACATATAGGTAATTATCCCTAAATAATAATAATAATAATTTTTTAGTTTTAAGGAATCACGTGACTTGAATATATCCTAGGAGATTATTGATTTCTTTATTACTCTAACTTAAGCATATTTAATTACGAAGTTTTCATTAGTAACCATATTGTTTTACTTTAAAATGTGTTTTTACCATTTAGAATATCATATTGTAACATCTTGTAGTCCAAATATAGAGGTATTATCCGCTTTGACTTTAGAGAATTGCGTGATTTAAGTACTTCCTAAGAGGTCACCCATCGTACTACTGCTCTAGCTTAAGCGCATTTAATTATAAAATTTTTCATCATTAGCTTCACTATTTTATCCCAAAAAACACTTTTACTATTTAAAATTATGTTATTTGCTTGTACAACTCAGGATCTCCTCTTCCTTTTTGATATAAAATAATTCATTTCTGTGCACCACTATTTATCAGTTTAGAAGCCTATTATAAGTCGTATTTTTTTAAATAATTTTTTTCTCTTAGGATATTACTTAACGATTACTTCTAGACAACTTCAGTCATGAGTGTCACATAATATATGAGAGAATGACATAATATGGTAAGGAATATATGAAGGGAATTATGATTGATTGTGATTTATGTGTTTCTATGTGCATGAATGAAAAATTTTAATTTATTTATAGTTTTGTGTGACACTTTAAATACACGTAATCATACTTGGTATCATGACGTATATTCTTATTATAATTCATATAAGAAATATACATGTAAATATTTAATTCATATTACATAATCATTGCTCACTCTCATTCTATGTAATGTCATCTCATTTAATTTTTTAAAATTATGCAAAATATTAATTATAATTATTGTGTTTAAGTTATGTTCAATATATATATATATATAATATATTTAAACAAATTATTTTGTCTCTCTCAATTTTAAGAACTTTATAGCTTTTGTGATTTTTATCAAATAAATATTTATAAAATAAAATGAAAAGCGAATTGAGATGTTTTACTTTTCTAGTGATCTCCTCACTTATAACATGAAAAATGAGTGTTTAAAATTATTTTTTCATGTGGGATTATTGCAATTATGAAATCATATTTGAGTATATTTAATATACATATACATATCTATGAGAATGAGTACGGTTGAATAAAAACCATTATCTATACCCGACTAGCTCTGCTTCGCGACGCACCCCGTCCAACTTTTTTTGACATAATACCCGAACCTGCTTCACCCTGCCCCGACCAACCTCATGGTGGGGTCCTCGCCTCCACCCCGCTCCTGCCATTGCTGATAAGTGCCGACGCGGAGGCTATGGAGTAACATGAGGAGGGTCGTTCGTTGCGTCAAAGCATTCGCAGTGAGCACGTTGCTAAGGCGGATCGAGCAGTGAGATGCTGTTAAGAGTAGAAAGAGATTGGTTATTTTTTTTTTTCACATGAGAAAGGAACTGTTTAGATGGGCTGGGTTTTTTTTCGAAAAGAAAAAAATCGGCTCATCTAAACAGTGTTTTTTCTCCGAAGAAAAAAAAATACTGTTAGCCTATGCTAATTTTATTGGATTTACAAGAAATCTTATATTTTTATTATTTAATATCGAGTATCAGGTCAGGGCGGGTATGATTTAGTTATACCTAAATCTTCCCCATTTTATAACAGGGCGAGGCGGGTCATGAGTTGTAAGTATAATTATACGACCTGTACCCATCCTATTAGGGGCTGATATCAGTGAGCAAAAAAAAAAGCAAGAAATTAAGATTCAATTATAAGAACAAGAAGATTAATCACATCTTTTTCCTTCGAGTTCATCGGGAAAATGGGAAAGGCGAATTGGTCGGAATGTTGTAACAAAAGGAAGGAGGGACTGGTGCTGCGCGATGAAGCAAAGTGCATATGTTAAAGAAAGGAGGCGGCGGCGATGACGGCGGCAGTGATGGCTGGTCGCTTTATATCTCGGTGTTATCAGCCCGTTGACCGCTTCAAGCGGTTTCAAGTAGGACGAAGTCAATTTAATAAAACTAATTAGTCAAATGATTCTGATTTATCTTATAAATCTGAATCGTTTTAGAAGTGTGAAACGACTTCGAGGCCATGAAGTCGAAACCACCGAAAACGTGGTTTCAGACTCGCGATCGCTTCTTCTTTTTTCTCGGATTTTCAGAAAATCATTTCAGGGGATAAATTTAGTATTTCTCTCAAAAATAAAATTAAGCAATAATTGAATCTAATAAATTCAAATTTTAAAAAATAATAATAAATCATCTTTTGACTAATAACTACATCTCTTAAATATCTCAAATTTTGATATATATTCTCGTGAGAATTTTAAATTAATAAATATTCAAATAAATTATAAAATTCTGAATAAATATTTTTTAATTTACTTTTATTATAAACTTTATATATTTTTATTATTTTTGAGATTTTATTGTGAAATGAAGTAATTTCTAAATTAATATTCATCCAAACAAAAATAAATTAACGTAGATTCAAAACTAGTTTCAAACTACTTTTTATCCAAACAGAATTTAAGTTTGAAACTGCTTTACTTATTAAAGCCGATTCAAATTTTGAATTCGATTCTGTTTATTTTGAACTGAATTTCACTGTCAAACAGGCCCTTAGAGTTTACGTGCAGTTTTTAATTTCTTCTTTGTCAAAACTTTCAAATATGATTCTCATCTTTCCCCATTTTATTCTCCCATGTTCAAAGAATTGGATCGAATTTCAGAACTCAATTGCATATCAGATTAGATGAAATTATAATAAATTAATTATTTTAATTAAATTTATTATTTAATAATAATAATTTCATACTTTTATTACTAGTTTATATAAAAACTCGTCTTTTTTAATTTCTTAAAAGTAGTAATATATTGCTTCAATCGGTTGAATGATTATTCTAATCGGTTTAATCGTGTTCTTGATTTAATTTATTTTTATAGTATTGATTTTATTAAAGAAAAAGATTATATTGATATTTTTCATCTTAAAAATATTTTTAACATATAAGTTAGCTATCGCCAGATGATTATAAAACTTAGGCTCAGTTTTACGCAAGGACCAAATCATGACTAAAGTGATACTAATTTTAAAAAAAATAATAATAATAATAAATAAAAAATTTTAATTATTCTACACAAATTCTAATTTAAAAAAATATTGTTTTACTTCACATAGTCAATAATTTTTAATAAAAATATATACTTTATTTCATATCCTAGACTAAAATATTCGAATCGAGTATTTTAGTATAGGATCTAAAATAAAATTACTTTTTTTATTAAAAATTATTGAATATATGAAGTAAAATAATATTTTTTTATATTAAAATTTATGTAAAATAATTTAAATTATTTATTTATTATTATTATTATTATTATTATTATTTAAATTAATATTATTTTGATTCTCATTTAATTTTTGCGCCAAACTAGGCCTTAGGCAATTGATAAAAGGGGAAGCCTCATTTTTATTTCTAATATTCATTTGTATTAAAATATCAACTCCTTGAGACTTGTGCAAATTACAAAGTTTTCTTCACATAAAACTTGTTCATAAGCTGGCTTTAATAATTTTATAAATAATTGGAAAATAAATTAAATAATATCATAGTTTTGTTATCTCCTTTAAGATGAATATATTGATAATTATTCTGCAACAAAATAACATTTACCTTCCATTATCATCTTTCGAAGTCATTCTTACGATTAAACTTCTTCTTCTCGAACTTTGTGATGGTATATTTGCGACACAAATTAGGAAACAATAAAAACATGCGCCCTTATAGCAAATGTCGACAAAAATTATACGTAATAAAAAATAACGATATTAAAAGGTCAACGCAAGTACACTAGATCACATGATTCATATCTTATATTTAAGGGAGAATGAGAAAAAAATTTTATTACGTAAAAAATATATAAAAAAAAGTAATTTGCACTAAACTCGGGTTTTGATTTTTTACCGGTCGTGATGCAGACCGAATTAAAGAGTCTACCGCATGCATGCTGGCCCATTTAATGTTAATTAACCCATTAAACTGTTGAAATTAATACTTTTATCTCAAAAATTCAAATGAAATCCGCTATATATGAAAATTATATTTGTTCTCGTTTACATCAATATCATCGTAAGGTGTTTAATGTGTATATAAATATTTTTGATAAGATATACATATATCCATATAGGTCCATGTAATATTAATATCTATAATATATTTAAGAGATATTTGATTTAATATTATTTTAATATTATATTATATTATTTAAAAAATAATAATTATTTAGTTTAATGATATGTTTAAATAATTTTTTAAAAAATTATAGAATTTAACTCAAAATATAATATCTAAATAATATAATATAATATTAGAATAATATCGAAATAAATGCCCCTGAAATACGATTGAGCTTTCTATTTTAAGTCACATGAGTAATTATTATTATTATTATTATTAAATATCTTTTGCTCACTTTCTATCCTCTATTCTCCTCATCTCTCAGCTTTTAATGAAGCTATTGATGGTGGAAGAGGACAATAGGCTTAAAGGGAGAGAGAAAAGGGCAAAAAAAAAAAAAAAATTAACTAAGGAGATGATTGCTTTAATGTTATCCTCATATTATAATATATTATCTAAAAAAACATAATTATTGATTTGATTATATATATAAAAATCATCTTATTAAAATTTTAAAATTATTTTTTATTTAATTTGATTTGATTATATATATAAAAATTAGATTATAAATCAAACTAAATCAATCAAATAAATACCAATTTGATTTGATTAAAATTATATTTTATTTAATTTTTTATTTTAAAAATTTTCTAAATCTTTTTATAATAATATTAAATATTACTATACAAATATATTGATAATAGCTTTAATATAAGAGTAATTTAACATAAAAAATAATTTAATTAAATAAAAAATCTATATTGACTTTCATTAACAGTCTATAAAAATTATTCAAACATATAAAATAATTCAATTGCATTGCCAAAATAGACTAACAAAATAGGCAGCTAGCGTTCATAAAAAATTGCATAATCAACTTCACAATATAATTAAAGTTTCATAATAAAATTATTTTTATATAGAGAGTTATTTGATAATTGGTTAATTCGGTTTGTTTATTTTTCAAGCATGTGAAACCAAACTCAAATCGATTAACTGAAATACTCAAAATATTAAATTATTATCAAACTGTGTGGATAAATTAAATTAAACTGTTAAATTTAAATAGTTCAATTTAGTTTTTTTTGGTTTGAATTATTATTTATATACTTAAAATTTAAATTTTGTATTCATTTAAAATATTAATTTAATTTTAAAATTAATCAGATTAATTCACAAATTTATTTATTAATATTAAAAAAATTATTTTAACATTACTTTAAATTAAATTTATTTGATTAATTTAGAAATTGAGAAAAGACTAAAATGTGTACAAATTTAAATTTGATTCTAATTTCTGCCAATAAATTCCTCACGCGTCTCTGCTGGCGATCTCAAGATTCGCGCTGCACATTGACGACGTTTTCGACGGCCACGATCTACTTTACTAGTCTACGAGTCTCCTCCGACTTCAGCGGTTGGGATTCCGTCTTCAACCTGGAGGTCGGTAGGAGAAAGGAGGGAACGCCGGACGGTGGGGAGAGAGATATCTAGGGTGATCTCTCTCTCTCTCTCTCTCTCTCTCTCTCTCTCTCTCTCTCTCTCTCTCCCCCTCCCTCCCTACTTCCTTCTGTCTGAACAAACCCTAGATCTCAGCGAGTGCGACTGGCTGCTAGTATTGGAGTCTCCAGTATCCTGTTAGCCTTTCGCCGGTAATTTCTTCCTTGCCATGCGACGGTGGATTGCCGCAATCTCTCTCTCGGCAGAGGAAATCGCGTATAAATCGTATTTCGTCTCGATTCTTTCGAGTCATCTAGAGCGATGGCTGCCGAACCGTATAACCCTAGCACTCGAGGGCTTCTGTGCAACGCCGGCGCTGGCGCGGCGGCGGGTATGCTCTGCTCATCTTGCATTTTCCATTTTTCTCATGCAGATTGTTGTTTATGACGTTGATTATGTTGGGTGTTTTGGCGAATTCGTGTTCTGTTGGCAGGTACGGTCGCGGCAACTTTTGTGTGCCCTTTGGATGTAATCAAGACCCGGTTGCAAGTACACGGGTTGCCCAAACTCGTTAATGGCAGTAGAATAGGTATCATTTCATGTTTACATTCTATTTTAGCTGATTATGTAAGGCACTATGCGTCCTTTCTGTTTTCACGCATGTCTCAGATCAATTGTGCGATGCTGATATCTGGTTTATTGAGCTGTTTCTTTTTCTTAATTATTTTTAATAGATATGAAGCTATTAAGATTATCAGAATGTGGAAAGGGCTCTAATTTTTTGCTAAACATCACCTTGCTAAAGTATAGGGGATTGAAGTTCATTGTTGAAGCTTCTCATAGGAAGCAAAGATACATTGTTAGTAGGCGGTGAGAGCATTCCGCTAGGTCATCACGGTAGGCCAATTTGACGTCTCAGGGTGAGCCTACATCACGTTTGAACCATTGATGAGAGCTTGCTATTCTTGACCAGCGGCAGTTTACTAGTATCATGTTCATCAGCTAAAATGGTTTGGTTTTGAAGGAAATGGTTTCTAGTATTGATCATGCAGAATTTTCATAATAATCTAAAGTAATCATGTTTTACTTTAATTTACCAATTACATTGAGACATGCTGAATTCCTTTCTTGATGCTGCTTATTACCCTTAATTTAAGCTACTTCTTTGTGCTGCATCTTTTGCTGTCAGAATTTTAAGTGACTACATGGAGTTCCTCCATTCCTTACATTCGAACAAAATGCAACCCTTAATGTCCAGGAAAAAATTATAATTTTGTAGCTCTGAATTCAATGATGATTTGTTGTACCATTTCCCTTATAAATTTGTTTAAAGTCTGCAGTTTAGCATTCTTATGTTAATCAGTAACTGTGATCATATAGTTGTGGACTTAAGAGATGCTGGTGATGGCAATAAATGACATGGAATTTTAGGAAAATTGTAGATAGATGAGTGTACCACAAGTTTAAAGGAAAAATTGTAGAATTCAATGATTATTTGTTTTACCATTTCCCTTATAAATTTGTGTAAACTCTGCAGTTTAGCATTCTTATGTTAATCAGTAACTGTGTTCATATAGTTGTGGACTTAAGAGATGCTGGTGATGGCAATACATGACATGGAATTTTAGGAAAATTGTAGATAGATGAGTGTACCATAAGTTTAAAGGAAAAATTGTAGCTTGGCTGTCTTATGGAGTATCTTCTTCATAAAATAGCAAAATTAGCAAAGTAGAGTCTACAATGCGATCTTCAAGCAACTAGGAGTGGCTTGGCTGATGAGGATGTTGAATGCCTAACCAAATTGTTGAAAGTATTATGGGAAAATGCTAAATACTTCGATGTGATCATTTATTGCAAATTTTATTGCTCTAATAATGAGAATATGATCTTTCTGATTGCTACTGAGGATCATCATTTCATATTTAATGAGAAGAATGAAGTTATCTCTGCCATTTCATATTCAAATAATCTGTTACATTTGTAGTTGTTATTTCTATAAATGCTTAGACAGAATACAAAACCAACGGATTGTCAGATTTATTAAACTGAAAATTTGATAGTGGGAGGGATCAAGTAGAGTTTCCTGTTCATATTCTTAAAATTTGTTATGAGTATCACTAGTGTTTTTGTTTAAATTTTAATTTCATATTTTGAAAATGACTAGTACTAAGTACACTGAGCTATAGGTGTGTTCTGCTTCGCATTTTTGTAGTTAGTCTGTATAATAGTGCAGTGTTTTTTTTTTTTTTAAAGTTGTAGTGCAGTGATTTTGGTTACCTTTTTAAAGATTAATTGGGCTGGGTATCTATTTAGTTTGTCATATTTGTTGGAAATTTCATTCATGACTTCTTAATTTCACAGTTTTTTTTTATAAATGGAAAAAATAAGTAACTTGTAAAGGAAGATTGGGAGATTTACATATGAGGGACGCCAAAGTTCACAATTTGCATATTATACATTAAAATTTAAAATTACCCAATGGTAGCTAGAAACACTGATATTTGCGTGCGCACTACTCGAGTTAAGTTCTATCTATAGTTTTGGAATATTCCCTAGATTCCTTTGATGTCTCATTAAATATACATGAGCATGCCTTAAAAAAGATTTGTTTAAAGTAGCAGATCTATTGGCATTTGCTTTCTTTGTTTGTCTTCTCTCCTTACCATTGTTAGTCATCACTAGCTCACCGGTCATAGAAAATGGAAGAAAAGCTTAAGATGATGAATGATGGGAGCGCATCTTACCCTTGACCAATTAGGGTATTAGTGGAGGAACCTAAACATCTCAAAGAAAGGCATGAAGGGAGATGTGATGGGACAGGCGAAGAATATATTGGTTAATGATGGTTAACATGTGGTGATGGAACTGTTTGCTGGATAGTTTTGAATATAACTTCTATAAAATGTAAAGTATGAACTTTGACATCTCTCATATTTAGACCTCTCAAGAGGATTGAGAATGCACACACATTAAGGCAAGGCTTCTGTTGAACTCTCCTTTAACTTATATTACTTTGCTTAATCCCGCCATTATTTAAGATAGTTTTTGTTTATCGTTTCCACAATTGTACGTTGTTTGGCTACATTGTAATATTTTTAAACAAGTAACTTTTTATGAATTCAATAGATGATTGTTGTCCAATGTCAGCAGAATTGTTTGTTATTTGTTGTCAAATTAATGACATATTCTTGAGTTGCTTTTGGCCTTAGAACACCCAAAAATCATCCTAAAATTACCTCATTCATGTTTTTATTTATTTTGCTTCCTATACAAATTTTAACATTAAAAATACATTTTATTTAACATCTACATAAAATTTAATATTAAAAATCATTTTTATAACACATGTTACACATTTTTCAATAAATATTATCAGTTTTATTTTACATCCAAATACAAATTTCGATATTAAAATAACTTTATTTCACATCGTATCATTAAAATATTTTTCATTCACTCTATTCTCAAACAATCTAACCAACTCCAAAGCATCCTACTACCAAAAAAACCTGGCTAGGGTATCAACTGAACATGCACTGTTTATTCTTTTGATTTTCTTTGGAAGCAGTTTGTGACATTGAAAATGACATGGGACTCTTTTCATTTGTGCTGAATGATATATCCTTTTTTTTCTAGTACAGATTTTTTTTGCAAAGGTTCAGATATTTTTATGAAGTAATGTGTATTGGATGTTTGTCTTCTTTGTTTTTGAGAAAATATCTTCACATTAAACTGTTATTGGAATTTTAGACAGTAGAAAAGGAAAATTTTTCCTTTTGTAAATGTTTGATATCAATTTTGTTTTGCCAGATAGTGTTATTTATGGAAGTCTTGAACAAATAGTCCAAAAGGAAGGATTTCGTGGTATGTATCGTGGCCTCTCACCCACCGTGTTGGCATTACTTCCCAATTGGGCTGTAAGTTCTTTACTCAACCTCTATGCAAAAATTTTGTACTCTATAACTCCGTTGCGAATAGCAACAATGAGATGTTTTTTAATATTTATAAATTATAGGTATAAGGGATTTTTTTAGATGACAAGGTTATATAACCATGAGATTTTGATGATGAGAATTGTTAATTTGCTCAGTTTATTTTTAATTTTTTAGCTCTCTCTCTGTTGTTTATTTAAGAATGTGGAAGATATTTTTTGAATCTTGATTAGTTATAGAACATTTATCTAATCTTGAAGTTTATTAATGTAGTTCTAATTTTTTTGATGGCTTTGCTTATGTGTAATATACGTGAATGTATATGTATATGTGTATGTGTGTGTGTATGAATGTATATTGTTTTATTCCATGGTGTGACTTAATATTTTACTTCGATAGACAATGTTTAATAAGGTCGATACAATATGACTAATAATATCGGATCTAGGCAAAATGGGAATATACACCTCTGGATGACCGAAGAACCGAAAGAGATGTTGGTTTAATGAATAGGGAATAGAGTTGGCTTGGATAGGTGTTCGGAATAGTTCTTAGTAGAAGATATGAATTTCTCGGGTAGGAATGCTTGTTGACTAAGTCTCTGATTCCAGTAAGCAACTTGAATCTCTGTTCGTTGTTACACTGCACTTGATTGAAGTGCAAATGTTACTTTTACTACTATTAATATTGAAAAACTGATGATTACTTTGGTTTGATCATGGCTATTCAGTATATTTCATTTAATAGTGAGACAGGCATAAATGAGTTTTCTTTCAGGATTAGATGTGTTGTTTTATTATAATTCTGAATGTTGTTTAATTCAACAAAGGTTTTCTAGTTTCCTTATGTTCGTTTGAATTTCATTTCTTCCACTTGTAATTTGAAAACTTGAAAATTACTATGCCATCCGTTACCTGCAAACTTTCTCTTTGGTACCACTCTGGACCAAGAATGAGCCTCAACTAAGGCTCAAAATATTCAAAGTTAAACGTCCATCTTCAGGTTTAATTTTACTGAGTTTTTAGATCAAGTCTTGTGTTTGTAAAAAAGAAGAAAGTGATGAATGTATTTGAAAACCTCAGTTAAAGCTGTCCGGTTGAACCACAACTGAGGATTAACCTCAGTTTAGACTGGTATCAAACAGAAAAAATAGATCATTATTTTTTGTCATTTTCCTATTCTATCACCCTCGCTCTTTGTTGTATGATTTGTGGATTCTGACAATTCTCTGAAAAATAAATATTCTTCCTTTTTTCAGGTGTATTTTACTGTCTATGATCAGCTGAAAAGATTTCTGTCTTCAGATGGTTAGTTAATCCTTTGAACTGTGCACTCAAATTTCTGTATTTAGTTATTGTTTCATATAAGACTAGAATATTATATATTCATACCATGTTTTTTTCTTCAGGTGAGTGCAATCAACTCTCTATAGGTGCTAATATGGTAGCTGCTTCTGGTGCTGGAGCTGCAACGACAATTGCAACTAATCCCTTGTGGGTTGTAAAGACCAGATTTCAAGTAAGTGAAACTTGCATTCTGTTGTTCATTGACGATGCTGTAAAGAGATTTTCTTTAACCTTATATGGCACGAATTGTTATGTTGATTAGCTTATACGTGGTGCACAACATTATGATTAATACTGTGCGATATGTGATATGGCTCCACATGTTTTTTGCACGTAACTACTTTTCTACAAAGTGCTAAATTATGAACTCAATTTTCAAATTTAAGATAATCAATTTTGGTCTAATGAATTTATTTCACCTGTTTAACGTTAATGTATGTGTTCTGACATCTACCTTTGCAGACTCAAGGGTTAAGAGCTGGTGTTGTTCCTTATCAAAGAACGCTGACTGCCTTAAGCAGAATTGCACGCGAAGAGGGGATTCGAGGGCTGTACAGGTTACATCTTCTTTTCTCAATATTTTTATGCACCTTTTTGATTTTTTTTTTAATACTGCTGTTTACCTTATACTGACATCATGCTTTAAATAGTGGTCTCGTGCCTGCGCTGGCAGGTATCAGCCATGTTGCCATCCAGTTTCCTACTTACGAAAAGATCAAATTGCACCTAGCTAAGAGAGGTAATAATTATTTTAAACATAATAATCATCTTACAAGATTTTGCCTTCTTATTGTTTTAGACATTTTTTACTTATTAGCATTTTTCCACACTCTATTACCCCTTGACAGATGATGTAGCTGTCGACTCCCTCAGTGCAGGCCATGTCGCTGTTGCTTCATCTATCTCTAAAATCCTTGCTTCTACCTTGACATACCCACATGAGGTACACTTTAATGCTTTATGTTTATGCATTGCTTGAGACTATCATAGGCTCTTATTCTGATCTAGACAGCACCGGCTGTGAATTTAGGTAATAATTTTTAAGGGCGATTACATGTGTTAGTGATCACTTAAACACAAATATTTAACAAGATTCACCCTGATTATTGCTACGTTCTCATGTTGCAGTAGACAAAATTCAATGTTGAATAATTCAGAATTAATAGAAAGTCCGCTATTCGAAATTAGAAGAAGTAATAGCTGTAGTTATACCAATCACTTAGCCAGGGTTATATACAACATTCTATGACTGGTGCTGATGCAGGACGGATTAATTAAAGTTCAAGTTCAAAGATCAGCAAAATTAAATGACCAGTTAATCACAAAGGTTAAAAAATTTTAGAATTTAATTTTGTGAAGATCAATAAATTATTCAATCTAACAAAAATAATTCGTTAAAACTTTAATCAAAGTGGATCAAAGGTAATTAAAAAATTACTAGTTCAGATTAGTGCACAATTCGGTTTCATTAAGTCAGACAAAGCAAAACAAGATTCAAGTTTCACAATGTAATCTAACATTAATTAATCTGCGCTCAATAATGTGAGATCACAAAGTAGAGTAATTTCGAGCAAATTTCTAGCGAGTAAAGAAATTCATATTTATCAAATAATCATATCAATAGTTCACAGAAATTTAGGTACCAAGATGTAATTTCCTAATATAATTAGGCATCCAAATCTCGTTGAGCAGTTGGATGAAGTGAGCTGCTCGTGCGGCTCAAACTCATGCCATTGCGAGGCAAGGAACAATCATGTCTGTCCCACGCATCAACGATTGAGGTTGGCGAGTCGCAAGGCAATCGAGGGTGGCCTGGCCGATAGGCTCGACTAGAATAGCTCGCAAAAACGAGCGGTTCGAAGGATTAGGCCGCACGCGCCTTTGTGTGTGCGGCTCAGTGTGCTTAGGCGAGCTGGCAGATCTAATGTTGATTCGGCGCATTTGATGGCATGTGGCTTGCATATCTAATCGGGTGCCGAGATCGAATGAACAACGAGGTAGATGAAGTTGTAGCTCGGGCTCGAGCCACATGTCTACAAATTAATTGAACTGAGCAGTAGTCGCAGCGAACTGAAATTGATGAATGCTAAGAAGGAGAGAGAGTGGTTGGAGTTGATCTAGAGGAGACGAGCTTGAGCGGATGAAGGGATTCACCTAGGACCCAAGTTTTCCTTTCTCAAGGCAAAATTTTTCCATTTAGCTTTTGAGAAAAAAAATAACACAGAGGCTTTTATATAGACCTCCATACAATTGATTCAATAAAGTTAAATACATCATGGCATTATTTTGCACACAAATGAGATAATATTAAGCATTATACTTGATAGGACCCACATACTAGGAAATAACTAGAAATAAAAATCATATCAAAATGAAATATCTCCTCAATTATATCAACAAAATAAGGGGATTTTCAATCATCTAAATCTACGGCTTATCAACATTCATTAGTCAGCACAGTTAGCAATCTAGGGCATCCATCTTCCCAATTTTGTTCTATTAGTCAATCCAAATCGAGACAATGCGATCACATTTCAACCGTCGATGATAAATTCTATTAGGAATGAATAAATGGTCGATTGTAGTATCCCCACTAGGTGCACAATTCCCAAGATTCCCTTGCAAGATCCTTGAACTATTTCACCTAGACCACTGAAGGCAGCTGCATAGTGTGCATGATCTAGGAATAAAATAGGGTGACTAGCTAGGGTCAGGAGGTTTAGAATTCAAAGAAAATTAATGACTTGCATAATAAAATAATGTGAAATTTAAAAATTTATTATATATATAATATATATATTAACAAGAACAAACTTTTCAAGCATAATATTCAACAAATTGCTTTTCTTCCATCAAACATACTCAGAATATTTTATTTGAGATCAATTGATACTTCGGTTTCATAATCAAAATTTTTCCTCTGTCATACTTGTTGATATGCAAATGATTTTCTAATCATCATAAGTGTACTTTGATTTACTAAAAAATATAATAATTAATTTAACATATCTTTTTTTTTGATAAGCGAAGTTAAGTATCTTTAGCAAAAGTTTTATAAGATTTTTTTTCTATTATGTTTATAAAGAACAAAGTTTAAGTTTTTCATACATTTTACTACGTTACTAACTTCCCTAATTTTGTGTAGTTTTTTTTTTATAGTTATTCCGTGATATTGGTAGCTTTGTGGCTTGGGTTAGACTGGACTTAGTTCTTGCTGCTTTTTTATTATTATTTATTCAATTTTACAAGTGTTTGAATGTTTATATACTTGAAAAAATGAAAAAGAAAACTTATAAATTTATAATAGAAATAATTTAAAAAAAAAATAAGAATCAATCATCGTAGTTAAGACTTAAAAGAATAATATCTTTTTTTATTATGGAACCCAAACTGGTCTGGGTTCTATTCAGCCGATTTTGGACCGGTTCTTGTTCTCGTTTTATGGGAATTCTTTTAAATTGGATTAGGAACTAGAACAAGTAATCGGTTCCTAACTGGACCAATTGCGGGCTCATTTTAGTTGGAAGTAACATGTATTATACATGACCTTTTATAAGCCCCCACGCAGGCCTATGATTTATCCCTTCAATTGTGTCATCGTAGGTGGTTCGCTCGAGGCTTCAAGAACAAGGTCTCCACTCACAGATTCGATATGCAAGTGTGAGGGATTGCATACGACAAGTTTATCAAAGCGAAGGCATCGCAGGCTTCTATCGTGGTTGTGCCACCAACCTTCTTCGAACCACTCCGGCTGCTATAATTACGTTCACCAGCTTCGAGATGATACATAGATTCTTGATTAGTATCTTCCTTCCTGAGCCACAACATCAAATACTATAGATCCGTAATCCAATTTAGGGAGAAAAGGAAAAGTTAAGTCATTATTTTTGAACGTAGTCTATAATTCTTGTGCCCAAATATTAGTATAGGTTTCTCAAATATTTTACATAGAATTTTTTTTTTGTTTGATACAATGATGATTGGATTATTTGAAATTTGATGATGATGATAAATGCATTTTTTTTGACAATTTATGGCCAAAACATTTATTATTTGGGATAATTATCTATATACCACACAATTTAGTTTTATTTATGTCTTACTCATCCATTCTTAGTTAATTACGTTATGCACACTCAAAACATTATAAAATCTTATATACACACAAAACTTAATCAAAATCTATTTGAAAAAAAATATTCTGTTAGTAAATCATTAAAATTATATTTTTACTCTTAATGGTACATATTTTTTTCTTCCTCAATACCACACTAAAGCACTGATTTATCCTAAAATTAATTCACGTCGCGGATGTCTCATTCCTTTACTGCCACCTAAACATTAAGGTTTTAGGATTTTCACTCAAAATATATTTAAATATTCTTAAAATAATATGATGAATGGCTCAGATTTTTTGTAATCTAACTATAATTAGGTTATTGAAAAATTATGATTATTCATTATAATAGAAATAAATTAAATTGTGTGGCATGCAGGTAATTATCCCTTATTATTTTTAGCAGTAGGCCACAGTTTTACACTCTTGTTATATGTATGAAGTGTTTATCAATGGGAAGTTCTGTACATTGTTTTAATACTTCAGAACTCAGTTTTTATGATTATGTGGGAATTCGAATACAAGTATTTGTGATTTTTCATACAAAAATAAGTGAAATAATAATTATTCAAAGTTTTAGTATTTTTTTACATTTTTATTACAAAAATTTGAGTAGTAGTTATTAAATACAGTGCATTCATCAACTATTAATCATTATAATACATTATAATAAAATAAAATACATCTTTGTATTTTTTAAATAAACTTAGTTATATTTTTACTGTCTTATTTCCTTTGGCAATCTTAACCTGAACATTATTTATAGTTGGTGTGTAGGATTAAAAGAACTCATATATAGCTTGATTTCATTCCAACTGATGTATTATAGCTTTGTTTTTTTTATTAGTATTTTATATATTCTGTATAGTATATATTTCTACTTATACAGCAGTAGGGGTGAGAGTTTGGCTCGAAGATCGATAGTCGCTCGATATTTAGTTTGATATTTAGGTTGAATCGAGCTCAGCTCAAATTATTGAGCCGAGTTGGATCGAATTGGCTCTATCTCTATTTTTTTTAAAATATTACTTAATATATTCAACCATTTATTATAATTATTTATTATTTTTACATAAGTATATGTTAGGTGATCTAATAGGTATAATTAATCTAATTTAAAATCCTAATAAAGTCAAGTTTTTTGAGAAAAAATTTAATTTCTTGAAGTGTTTGAGTTGGCTCGATTAAGGTTCGAGTCAGTTTGAAGTTGAAACAAGCTAACTCAAATTCGAATCGAATTGATATGAGCCGAGTTTGAGCCGTGTCTAGCGCAGCTCGAACTCGATTCGTTCTCACCCCTAGCCGTAAGCTTATTTATTTTGCTAAAAATAGGGGACTTGTCTTTTTATTATATTATAGAACAAATTCATCATCAATCTCTACAGAACGCATCTCGTAGGGTTCTTTCCAACGAGATCATAAGAAATTTGGATACTGATCAGAGAAATAAACTCTCTCATGTGAGACATGCTAGTGAAGGTAAAAAGTTCATCTTCACCACGAAAAATACTTGGGTTCGGACGTCCGCACGTCCGGACCCCCAATCAGTGGGCGCCATGTGTGCCGGACCCACCTGTATGGCACACATGGCGCCCACTGATTTAGGGTCCGGACGTGCAGATGTTCGAACCCAAGTGCAGCTCCTTCGCCACCCCCCTCCTCCCTCTCTGATTGAGCTGGCAGTGGAACAAAGCCATATAAAAGAATGGGCATATATCCTTTCAATGGCCAGTGAGGGCATGTGCCCTAAAAGAGAAAGGGAGGGGCAGCCCCACTCGCTCAAAGCCTTGAATTAATGGCCATAATGCCACTGAACCCTTTGCAAGGAAGCTCAATCCATTCCTTTTGGAGCAATGATCGTCTCCATGGCCCCATTCCTGCATGAGTTGTTTAAAGCTTCTGGCACTTCCATCTGATTAGATGTGCAACAATCATGAAACAAACCTTAAAGCAGATTTCTTCCAGGCTTACATTTCTTTAGTATTCTACTAATCCAAAACAAGCAGAGGTAAAGAAAAACAGAGGAGGGAAGCTAGCTAGGGCTAAAGTTTTAAAAATGAGGGTCCCCATGTTTCCGATTTAAAGCTAACAACAATTTACATTCCTTACGGTGAGATTGTAGCGACTTATCCTATCTAATATGTTGTACATCAATAAGTCGTTACTGTCCTAAAGACTCTTAAAAGAGAAGTCATGCAAGGAGTGACTTAATCGTAGTGATTTTCCAGTTTTTCCAGATCTTATGACTACTGAAACGAAACCACATAAAATTTTAACCCATCAAATATTGTTGATGTGTGAATCTCACGAACAGATTGGACGGATGATAAAAAGGGATAAAATGGGTATTAAATTTTACTTGGAAATCATGAACACGAAAAAACCATGGTGCTAGCCGATGTCAGCTTTGAAACACTTCACTATATAGGAAAAATGGTGGAAGGATTCACCGCCTCGAAGAGGAGACTTCGAAGACCTCTCGATGAGGTAGTCAAAGAGTTAGGTGTACATTAAATGTCAAAACACATACAGACATCATACAATGAATTAATAGTAAGGGAAGGCCATTATTGTGAAGGTCCCATCGATGCTGTAGCAAGTACGACATCCATACTTCTAAACGACAGTCTTATTATACGAGCGGCTGCCCGATATTCCTTGATTTGCGTGAGACCCATATGACATATTTAAGAATGGTACAACCGCTTCCTAGATTATTCAATATAAGGCCACAGAGAGCTTTGATTCAAATCCAAGACTTCGAGGAGATCCCATTTCTTTGTAGACTCTGCCATATGCGTGCGGCTCAAATTCAAAGCTCGGATCATGTTATAATAAACTTTTTGAAGATTTATATGTCAGTGCAGTGTGAAAGTGAAGAGATCTTGCTGTTTTGCAGAGTATGAAGATTTCAAATTGCATTCAAATAAGAGCATCATCTCTTAGGCTCTGTTTGGTAACAGACTAAAAAAATGGCTTATTTTAGCCATGACTAAAATCTATTTTTTTTTTAAAAAAAAATTTAAAAAATTATTTTATATCTCATCCTACACAAATTTCAATATTAAACAATCACTTTATTTTCCATTCAACACAATTTTTAATATAACTAACTCACTTTATTTCACATCATACACATTTTTCTAAAAATTTTTATAATTTTTTTTTAAATTATCTTTTTTTTCTCTAATCAAATAGAGCCTTATTTCTTTTCAGTAGGCTGAAGTTCAAAAAAAAAAAAAAAAAAAAAAAGGCACTAGCAAGCTAGGGATTAGTGCTGCATGATTCTATTGCAGGAAGCCTATAATTATTTGATGGTTGGTGCTGCATGCTACTGATGGGACATGGGCTTTCAATGGGAAAAATTATTGAGTTCGGAGCTCCCGTCACGTCACATTTTCGAAACTGCTTGGTATAAATATAAATGTGCTTATTATAAAATTAAAAGTGCTTGTTACAGTGTGCTTGTTATAGGTGCTTGTTATAAAAATTTCTGTAATAAATATATTTAAGTTAAAAGTGCTTGTTATACCAAGCTCCGAAAATGTGATGTGGCGAGGAGCTCCGAACCCAATAATTTTTCTTTCAATGGGGAGGGATAACCATGTTTTTCATTGGTGCTTAGAAATTTATATTGAGTTAGATCATCAATGTTTGCTTTCTATTATATCAAAGAATAACAATCAAAAAATATATATATATATATATATTATATCAAAGAATAAAAATATGAATTATCAAAAAATAAAAATAATAATATGATTTGATATTCTCTTAGCCCAATAAGAAAAAAAATTATTTGAATAGCAAAATATTTCATGTTCGAACTACACTATCATCTCCACAAATTCTAAATAAGGTAAAAAGAAAAGATACAGTTATCTGTGCAATTTGATATTATATCAATAATTTTTTTTTATTAAATATGTATTATATATATTACATAGAGTATATATAGTTCTAAAGAGGTTGTAATCAATTATAAATAATTTTGTGTGTTTGGATGAAGGTTTTCAATTTTCAAACTTGGATTATGAGAAAGGAACTACGTTAAAGATGAACTTTAGGCCCCTATTTTTTTGCCCATTCAAAATTAACTTGGTTTAATTTTAAACAGATATATCACATCATACATAAAATTTAATATTAAAAATTAATTTTATTTCACATCCTACGTAATTACCAAAATAATAACTAACTTATATCATTTCCCTCACATATCCTAACATAATAATTAATTTTATATCACATCATTCACAATTTTTAATAAAAAATATCTCCTTTCAATTTTAATTTTAATATTATCAAAATTAAATTTTACAAACAAATAACCATAATGAATATTCGTGGGGATGCTTAAAGAAAGGTATGAGTGAAGAGGATAGATTTGGCACATTGCCTAAAGAACAACTTCTGCTGAGTTGAACGAGTCGAACAGCAAAGCGGGGAGCCAAATAGATGCTAAATCGTCTAGCATATCGTCACCCCTGGGTTTTAAACAAGTTCTTTTCTCATTATAAATGTTGCTATTTATATAATGAGGAGAAGTTAGGTGATGACAGGTAAATTAGATGAGCTTCATTAATACTGGTAAGGCCTTGATGGTATGAACAATTATGTAGCCTGCCCATGTTCGAGATCAATTTAACTGATGAGTGTTTTTGGTTAAGAGATTTATTTGAATATCACGTTCAGCTAATCCTGTATTATTCGACTCTAAGACTTAATTTGACTAATCCTCTCAAATTGTCCGAGGATTACATTCGAAGATTAGTAGTCGAATTGGCTTTAAACTGTCGTATGTCTAACATAGCACATTTTTCCCCTCAACAGTATGTAATGAAGAATTTCAGCTCCTGGTGATAATCATTTTGATATATTTTAATTGCGATATCAAGAACAGAGAAATTACCCTTTCATAACTTAAATGTAATTGAATTCATTCAAACAGAAAATAAAATAATTTGTGAAATTTTTATTTTGATATAGATTTAATGCCACCTTAAATTTAAAATCTAGATTATAATTAGCAATCATGTTGTTGAATAATATTCTCAGTGATGGACCATGACAAACATTTTTTTTTTAATAGGAACGTCTTTGAAATTAATATCATCCAGCTTAAGCTTAACTTAAATCAAGCTACATAAATTTTTTAAACGTATATTATTATTATTTTTTTTTGATAATCAACGTATATTGTTAATATTCAGTTAAATATTTCTAAAAAAATTTAAAATCAGCATGTATGAATATGTTAAAGACGAGAAGTTATTGGGTTCGGACGGCGCACCGTTCGGAACTCAATCAGAGGGCGCCACGTGTGCCATACAGCTGGGTCCGGGCACACGTGACGCCTTCTGATTGGACGTCCGAATAGTGCGCCGTCCGCACACAATAATTTTTCGTTAAAGACAGATCTTCCCCCAAATAAGCCGAAAATGAAAAGTTAATTTATCTAATAATACATTTCGCATTATTGATATCTACACTTTAAATACAATTAATGATTTTTGAGTAATTTATATTTGATAATAAAAATAATTCTATCCAAGAACTTGAGATAAACCCTCAATTTCATATAAATTAAAAAAAAAATAAAAATATATCATTTGGATTCCTTCATTTGAATTTTGTTTTTTGACTTGGATCATTTTTAATCGAGTTTATCAAGCTTGAACGTTACTATTTTTTAAAAAATTAAAATATAATAATTTTAAATATTAAAAATTATTATTATAGGCTAAAATATCAAGAGAAAGTAAAAGTTGAAGTCATAATAATAATTAAAAATACTTAAATATATTTTTAATATTTAAATATATTTTTTAAATTTTTTAAATATACAATTTAACAAATAAATTTATTGGACTTCATAAAAAAGAAATTACGTAGAAAACGAGACAATATTTTTTTTTTTAAATTTACATAAAATTTAGAGTAAATTATAATCGAACTCCTGAGGTCAGAAAGATGTTGCAATTGCAAATTTGTTAAAAATTTTAGAAACATGAATATGGTCCCTTATGTTTAAAAATATTATCGTTTAATTTTAATTAAAATATAATTATTAATTTTTTATTATTATATTATAAAATTATTTTCAATTAACATTTATTGATTGTTTAGAATATATTTTTGAAATATTGATATTTATATTTTGAATTTTTAAAACTTGAGAACTTGCTGTTAAGGAAAATTTACATATATATCTCTTAATTTTTCTTTAATTTCATATTAAACTTCTCATTCTTTTATTTTACAATTTAATTCTTTAAATTCTCTAAAAATAAAAAATAGTGGCATACATATATTTATAAATATATTTATAATATTTTGTATATATATGTTATTAATAATAAGCATTCAAAAAATCATAATTAGCAAATTTTAAAAATCTTGAAAAAAAATTAAACATATTATTTTTGGATGATTTAGCTGATTAAGCTGTAAAATTTAAAAAATAAAAAATTTGATATGTAATTGAAAATAAATGAAGAGAGATATATATAACTTAAAAATTAAATTTTAGATTTTTAATAAATTTTTTAAGAATAATAAAAATATAAACACATCATGATTATTAAAATATATAAATAATTTAAATTAGTTAAAAATTAATAAAATTTTATATTTTATATTAAGAAAAAAATAGCCAAAAAAGAGAGATTTTTACAACTTTTTAAAGATCAAATTTGAAATTAATTAAATATTAGGTCTAATTTGCAATATCCTCTAAATTTCCCGAATGCAATTTACAGTAATATTTAACGCACGCAACCTAAAAAAAAAAAACAAAAATAAATAAATAAATAAATAACAAACTCGATGCGGGGCCAGGTGGGCCCAGCCAACGATTTCGACGTGGTCGCACCCTGGTCCCACCGCCAACGAACCCACGGATGAAGGACGGACGCAAGTGCAGCCCACGACGCCAGCTACGCTTTCGTCGGGCGATCATTTGAGTGGGCCCACGGCGTGGCGTCAAGCTTCCCACGCCACTACCTTTTTTTTCTTTTTTCTTTTTTACAAAAATTTAAAAAAATAATTACCTGCATATCACACCATTTCACTTTATTTATGTATTACCCATTTATTTTTAATTAATTACGCTATGCACACTCAAAACATTATAAAATCTACATACACACACTTAAGTTAAAATTTAGTCAAAATCTATTTAAAAAAAAAATTCATTAGTAAATCATTAAAATTACATTTTTACCCTTAATAGTACATATTTTTTTTCTTCCTCGATGTCACACTAAAGCGCTGATCTGTCCTGAAATCAATTCAAATCGTAGATATTTCCTTCCCTTACCATAACCTAAACATCAGAGTTTTAAAATTTTCACTCAAAATATATTTAAATATTCTTAAAATAATATGATGAACGATTTAAATTTTTTGTAACCTAACTATAGTTAGATTATTAGAAAATTATAATTGCTCATCATAATGAAAATAAGTGAAAGTGTATGTATGTAAGATTTTATAATATTTTTGAGTATGCATAATGTAATTAACTAAGAATAGATGAGTAACGCATAAATAAAGTGAAATGGTATGACATGTAGGTAATTATCCCAATTTTAAAACAATTTATATAAATTTCTCAAATTAAAAATAATTTCACTTTACGTCCTTCATAAATTTGCACAACTCATAAATCATAAATATAACTTCCATATAAGTTTTTATATGTTATATAAATATATATATCTTTTACATTTGCATAAAATTAGTTAATTTCTAGAATGATAAATAATATATAAGCAATTTTTAAGATTTGAATGAATTTATTAACACTTTTTAAATTAATAATATGTTAATATCTCAAAAAAAAAAAAAAAAAAAAACAGCACAAACTTCTGACCTAGTTATAGTTCATTGAATCTTTACAAATTTTTAAGTTAATTTGAGCTTAAAAAATTAACTTATATTTTAATTTAAGAAACAGTAAATTTCAAATAAAAATAAGTCGTTGAAGTTCATAGCTCATTTTATTTTTATTCATTTTTTATATTTTTTCTCCGTATATTGAAATATTCTACTTAATAATTATTTTTCTACTAATAATTCCATTAATTTCACTTTCACTAAGTTTTGTTTATTACAAAGTTGTTCATATTACCTTACCCTCATATCAAAATTGTCTATGTGATGCTTAGAAGGCCAAAATAAATCGTGTTGAACTAAACTATACTGCTTTGAATAAGATTATAACTATCAAAGAAGTGAGTTGATGTTTCAAACCTTGATGATTATATGTTAACGATAAAAATTAAGTTGATTTAGAGATGTTTTCTTGTATAAATGGTCAACCTAATCAAAGGATTTCACACAAAAAATTTATCGAAACCAAATTATGGAGTTATGCTTTCAGGAGGGAGAAGGAAGCATGAAAAAAAATAAAAAGATCTTTCCTTCTTTTTGCATGGGAGAAGAGTGATACATATAGGCCACTATAATTCTAGATTGTGGTAATCGATGTAATATACCATGAGAAAAATATGAGAATAATGTGTAATTGTGCCATAGTAGAAGTGGTGCTTTGAAAATCAGTTACTAAGAAACTTATAATTGTATATCATAAATCTCTACAAACACTAACTATCAAGCAAAGAAAGAATATTCGACAAATTATCTTAAGTATCAACTTTAGCTGAGTTGATCCCATTATTGACTTGTTGGCTGGAGATTTGATGCTTGGGTTAAAGAAAATATAGGTGCATTTTTCACAGTACATATTATATATTTTTTTTGAAAGAGTAAAGATTATGCATTGGGTTCAAGGATTTTACAACATTCAACTAAGAAACTCAAGAGATGCAAAAAATCAATATGTGACTTTTGCTAGTGTAACATTTCGTGATCTCATTGTAGAGGTATTGTCCGCTTTGATTTTAGAAAAATTGTGTACTTGAGTACTTCCCAGGAGGTCACCCATCTCAATGCTACTCCAATCAAGTACGCTTAACTACAGAATTTTCCATCACTAACCTCACGATTTTGCCCCAAAAAGCACTTTTATCATTTGAGATCACGTTATCTACTTATACAGCTCAGGATTTCCCTCCCTTTTCGATATGAGACGATTCATTCATGTGCCCCTTTCACCACTCATTATTCAACCTAGAAGCCTGCCAGGAGCCGCACTTTGCCTTAATGATTCTTTTCTCTTAGAATATCACCCGACGATCATTCCCCACCCTCTTCAGCCACGGTCATCACAGCTAGGTTTTCCTAAACTTTGCAGAAGATAGTAATAACTCAAATAGTATTTCTAATTTTACTATATTTCATGGACAACGAAGTCATCCCAATGGTCTTTTCAGCACCTCCTAGTATTGTTTTAAACTCTTCTATATTTTATGGATAACGAGGCCATCCCTATTAGTCTTTTCAACACCTTCTAATTCTATTAAACATGGAATTAGGCCTTATAAATATTCTTTCTGCATGCTGTAAATGCTCATTGCTCATTATTTTTTTTTATCTGATCATTATATAATATATATATATATATTATATATGCTATTATAGTTAAAGCTAGAGGCCTCTATATCAGTTAGTTAACCTTCGCTTTTGACTACAACTAGTCATTTAATGACCCAACGGGTTAGAAAGGTACTTGGCATCATCATAACAAAGCTAGTAAGTTATGACTGATATTTGACTGTACCACCAATAATTGTCAGTTAGTATGACTCTCCCACTTAACATAACTTATACAAGTAGAATAAATTTTTCTTTATTTAAGATCCTCACTAATTCTCTACAAATAAAAAATCACTGCCAATAATGTTTGAATTACAAGTAGTCTCTCAAAGTCTCGAATCTAAAATCAAAGAAATACGAAATACAAAGTTAGATCAAAGATTATTTTTGTGCATATTTAATTGGAGATAAGAATCTCTATCATAAGAATTTGTGTAAGTAGTGATTTTATAAAAAAATATGAAATTGGATTAGATATTATTTCTTAGTGGATTTTTTAATGTAACTTCATGATATCCTCTCTCTAACTATTATTTTAGGGCAAGTTACATATAGGTTTTTACAATTTATCATAATTATATTTTAATCTATATTTTTTTTAAAATCTTCATTTAAATTTCTATAATTTAAAATATAAACATAAACTTAAAACAAAATAGTTGTGCAAAGAATTTTAAAAAATATAAATCAAAATATAATTATAAATGAACTATAAGAATCTATCACTAATTTGCCATTAACTATTATTATTTTATAATATTACACATATATCCACAAAATATATAAACACAACTCAATCTATTTTTTATGATCTTACTTTTCAGTTATTATACCTATGTTGTTTTAAGTGTAATATCTATACGATATATTTTCATAAAATTTATAGATCTATGTGGAAAAAAAAACATTTAAATATATACTATATAAAATTTTAAATATTATACTATTATTCAAATATGTGCTAATCTATAGATAGAATTATATATAGAGTGATATGTAGATAATATTTAAATTTTTTCAAGACATATAAATAATTGTCCCTAAAAAGAATAAAGAGGTAAAAATTAGGTGCCCGGAGCCAGAATCTATCAAATTTTTTTGAGTTTAAGTTGCTTATCTAATTCAATCAAGCATTGCTTTTAATTTTTTTTTAGTTTTATATATTTATTTAACATATATTATATGCTATTTATAATATTTTAATTAAATTATTTTTATATTTTAATTTCCTCAATATATACTTTTCAATATATGTATATATATATAATATTTCAAATATATTAGAAAAATTTAACTATTTATCAATAATTCAAACTAATTGATCTCATCAGGAGTGAAAATTTAGTCAAATATTTAAATTAAGTAAAATATGAGTGAGGGTTCATAACATAAAATTTCTTTATCTGTAGGTTTAAAACATAATTTAACGGGTCTGCTATATTAGTGGGGAGGTGGTTGAACGGTGGGCCCGGTGGGCCCCCGAACCTCAGGCTCGGACCCGGACCTGGCTAATTTGAATTCTGTGGAACGTTGGAGCTGGCGGATCAGATCCAAATTAACCCTTTTTTGATTCAATTCATTCAAACTTGATTTGAATTTAAGCAATGAGACCTATATTTAATTCATTTAATAAAATAATTTACTCAACATAATCTGCCAACTAATTTATTATAATATTTGAATTATCAAAATTTGATAATTCAATATTTTTGTACTTTAAATTAGTATAACTATAAAATTTTATTGAAAATAAAAATATGTACTAATTTTGATAAATAAAAATTAATATTTGAGTTAACTCATATATAATAAATTTATATAAACTCAACCTAATTTAATTAAATCAAATCAAGTTTGAGTCCAATTCACAAAAGAAACACAGAGAAGATTGCGCTTTGAATCAAGGTATTTTCAAGAGCTATTAATTCCTTCGAGCAAATAAACTATCAATTTTTTTTTAAATTATAATCTACTTTAATTTTCATAATATTATTTTAAAGTTAAATTTATATATTTAAATTAAAATCTTATTTTTGACATAATTTTTGTTATAAGTGTATTGCTAAACACAAATATTTTCATAAAAAAATGATAAAACAATTCTATTATATAGAATAATTATAATATAATTTTAAAAATAATTTTCTAATCAATATTATGAAAAAAGTTCCCCACTGCCACTCTCCAAAACAGGAGAAGTTATTGGGTTCGGACAGCGCACCGTCCGGAACCCAATCAGAGGGCGCCATGTGTGCCATACAGCTGGGTCCGGGCACACATGGCGCCCTCTAATTGGGCCTCCGAACGGTGCGCGCGGCACACCCAATAATTTTTCTCAAAACAGGTAATGTCTGAACTTGGGTAATTAATTTAATTTTAATAAAAGGGCTGTCAAAATTTATCATTTAATTTAATATTATTTTAATTAATAATATGATTAAATTTAATGACAATTATAAATAATTTTATAAAAATTAATAAAATTATAATTTAAAAAATAACATCTAAATATCAAAATATTTAAGTAACATAAAATAAAATTAAAATAATATAATATTGAGTTTGAGATAAATTTTTTTATTTTAATCTCTATTTTCTTATTATTTTCAAACTTAAATAAATTTTGTCAACATCAATAACTAGAAGACTCTTTTGATCTATTACAAATGTACTTATTAAAAGGATATTCGATGAAATTCACACGCTAAATTCATTTGAGATGGACTATAAATATGTTTTAAATTTAAAATTTGCTTCATATTTCTATTAACTTTGTTCAATTTGAAATTTTACTCAAAAAATATTTTGAGATTGATTAACATTTAATTAAATTAAACAATAAGAAACAAAAAAATATTTTGATTTTTGAATGGTGAACTCACCTAAACTCAACATATGCAACTAAAGAGCATTTTATTTTTCATTTTAAAAAAAAGAGCATTCTATTTTGTAAAGTGCTATATTGTGGATAAATACTTTATTCATTGGATAATATTTTCATTTTATATTTATAAAAAAACAATTTTTATTTTATAAATAGGATTTTTTTTTGGACTTTTTTTTTTTTGGATGCATGGCATTACTTTTTTATTTTTGTTTTTTTGTTTCCAATTAAATTATAGGAAGGGCTAAAGGAAGCAAGAAGCTTGAAGTGCATGTTGATGAGGGAGCAAGCAAAGAAGAGGTTGTTGTAACAAAAAAGTAGCTTAGAATTAATGGATAATATAGGTAGGACTTAATAA
>JAEMOT010002867.1:154585-173337 GCA_019297695.1 Apostasia ramifera | reverse complement strand
TTAATAATAATAATAATAATAATAATAATAATAATAATAATAATAATAATAATAATAATAATAATACATCATAAGCTTGGAAAGTGGAGTTAAATTAATCATAATAGAATAATTAATGATGCTTTGCAAATAAATCATCTTTTTATATGACACTTTACTTTTATTAGCTTACCATACATTGCATGTTAGTTAGCTTATTTGCTTTCATTCCACTTAACTTGACAGTATAAATTATTCTATATTATATCATATATGCATTTTTTTATAAAAAAAAAAGTTATTATATAATATAAAATTTATAAAGAGGGTGTATAGTGTAATACATTAAAATTTATATAATATATATGTAAATTTCTTTAAAAAATTACTATAGAGTACTTGGGTAAGATTGAAAATTTAGCATAGAGAAAAATAGATAAATATCATTAAATGCAAAATTCATCAAATTTATTTTTTATTTGTACTAATATATGCATTATTTTTTTGAGCTACCTTGAATTTGGTTTCCCTAGCAATGGTGAGGGCAAGAGTCAAAATGGCGTTAGTTTTAAAAAATTAATAATAATAAATAAATTTTTATTGTATTTTATACAAACTTAAATATAAAAAAAATATTATTGAGCATTTTGGTTTAGAATATAAAATAAAGTTGATAGTTTTATTTAAAATAATTGAGTATGTGAAATAAAATAATATTTTTTATTAAAATTTATGTAAAATATAATAAAAATATTATTATTTAAATTAGTACCATTTTGATTTTAATCTTGATTCTCATACCAAACAGGGCAACAAAGTTTAAGCTAGAATATATCTTTGACTTGTGATTTGATTTAAGATTATTAATATGAAATTTAATTTAATGTTAAGTTGATGTTATGTCATATTGTATAAAAAATATTATTTAATTTAATCATATTTTTATATTTTATAAAAAAAAATTTAAATTATTACAAAAAAGATATCTAAATATAAGAACGTAGACTAGACGTGTTAAAAAAAATACTACAACAAATATTATGCACATTTCTTTTTTCAAAATTGGAAAGGTCAAAAATTCAAAAGTATATATTTTAAATTAGAGAAAAAAATATTTTAAAAGGTAAGTATATTTTGAATATATAATAGAATTATTATTATTATTAAAATATATGTAAGATGTAATGTAAGTAGGGTTACAAATAAATATAAAAACATCAATGTTTAACAGAGGTTTATTTATATATTAATTTTAATTTTTAAATTTGATAAAATTTTAATTAGACCAAATAATCAATCAAAAATGCTATGCATTTTAACTTACTGATAAATTGATTAATTATAATTTAGATTTCTAATTTATTAAATTATCTGATAAATTAAGATTAAATTTTCTATATAATTTAGTGAATTAAAATTTTAATCTTTTAAAAAAAAATTATCAATCAAAAGAAATTATCTTAATAATATAACAAAACATCAATATAAATTAAATGCCCCTTTAATAGTTAATTAACATTAATTTTTTGTGCGTTATTTATTTATTTTTTCTGATTTTTAAAATTTGATTCTATTTATCGAATTTAGATGGCCTTTTTCAATGAATTTAATACTAAAAAATTATGTGTGTGATGGCAACGTAAACTATTTAGTAATAAAGCTAATTTGATTCTCTCATAAATTTATTTTGATATATGTGTACAATAAAAAATAAAATTAATTAGTTATATAAAAAATTATATAAATATGAGAAAAAATTAATTGATATATTAAAAATAATGTTGAATGTGAAATAAAATAAAATTTTTAATATTAATAAATGTGTAAATATTATAAAATTTAGTTTAATATTATTTTTTTTAATTTTTATAATGAATGAAATATTTTAATGAATAAATTACACTCAGATCCCTGAGTTTAACACTTAATAACACGTAAGTTTACGTTTTTAAAATTATAACATCGGGTCCTTGAGTTTTAATAAATATCAAATAAGTCTCTTTTTAATTTTTTTTATTATTAAATTTTTTTAAAATTATTATTTTACCCTACTGCTCCTCTCGATAATTTATTAAAACTCAGACATTTTAATGTTATAATTTTAAAAATATAAATTTTTATGTATTTGGTGTTAAATTTAGGGACCCGGCTGAATTTGCCCTATTTTAATTTTTGATAACAATAAAATGCTACGAGGGCAAAACTGGAAAAAAAGTTGCCATGATTTAAATTCTACTCGATGGCTTGATCTCCTCCAAACTCCAACAAAGTGGTCGTTCGTGTTCCCGGCGGGAGGCTCGGGGCATAGCTTTGGAGAGAAAGTGGGGGCAGTTCCTCTTCTTCTTTTTCCTCCTCGGGTTCCTTCAGAGCAAGGGGAGCCGAAGCCTTTCGTCTCCTCCTTCCTTTGGAGTTTGAATGTCTTCAATCGCGAGGATGCCGAACGAAGAGTGAAGTTCGATCGATCTAAGCTCTCCAGAATCGGTTTACGCAATGGCGTCTGAGGGATTCTTCTCTATTTCGGTGGCCTCGGTTCTGGAAGACGTTCTCAAGGAGCAAGGATCGAGGCTCAGCGACATGGATTTGGCCTCGAGGAAGGCAGAGGAGGCTGGTGAGAATAAACTTCTTAATGTTTTTTCTCTTCCGGAGTCAGTGAAGGTTCTCCCTAGAACTACTTTATTAGAAATGTCGATGTGACTCTGGATCTTGCACACAGTGTGTAGATGCTCAATGCCTGGAGATATTTATGGTTTCTGATTTGGCTTTAATTGATCGAATCCCCAGGCATTTATTTATCTGGCTCAAGTAGAAGAACGCTTGAGACCGTGTTTGTTTTTTTTCAATTTTTACCTGTTGTTATGTTGTTTTGGGTGGAACTATCAACTACTTGACTAATGCTTTTCATGGGTTAGATAACTGAGTTTAACTTACTGTGCAAATGATGGGAGCTCCCCAAGGCAGCTACATCTGCAGAGATGGGGGGATCATTTGATGATTCTCAGATTCATTGCTTGTTTTTTATATACGTGAATTTATCACTATTCTGAACAAGAAGAAATTCCTGTTTGGTTATTAGATGTTTTATTTTAATGTTGTACGTCAATGGCAGCGGCAAGACGGTATGAAGCAGCCGGGTGGCTACGAAGAACTGTGGGGGTTGTTTGTGCCAAGGATTTGCCAGAGGCGCCTTCAGAAGAAGAATTCAGGATTGGACTGAGAAGTGGTTTGATCCTTTGCAGTGCACTAAACAAGGTTCACCCCGGATCAATCCCCAAGGTGGTTAACCTCTGATTCTCAAATTCCTTGCTTCTTCTTTATATATGATATATGCATTTTCTTTGTCAATTTGATAGTCTATTAAGGTGTGTTTGCTTCATCTTGTTCTCATGTTTTTCTACAATCTTTATGAAGCCACTTATTTTACTCCTTTATAGGTTGTAAGTCTAGGAGATTCAGTGGTCATCCCAGATGGAGCGGCCCTGTCAGCTTACCAATACTTTGAAAACGTAAGAAACTTCCTTGTCGCAATTGAAGAGATTGGCATCCCTTCATTTGAAGCATCGGATTTAGAGCAGGTTAGTTTGCAGCTCTTGGACATCCTTGCATATCATATAACAGCCCTCCTTCTCTCTTCCCACTGGAAGTAATGCTATGGGAGTTAGGGGCTTAGTTAAATCAAAATTCATTTGTTTTTAAAGAAAAAAGGTGCACTTCATTACATGAAGGGCTTAAATTATGAAATTGTACAATATATGAAGTCGATGGGTGTAATGGTGAAAATAAATTCATAAAAGGTAATGATGATTTTCAATACGTGATTTTAGTGTTCTAATTTGTTTTTTGCCTTTTTTACATGGTCTTTTAAATTTCTTTTGATGATTGTTCAGGGAGGGAAGAGTTCAAGGATTGTAAACTGCATTCTGGAGCTTAAGTCCTACAGTGAATGGAAGCAAATGGGTGGTTATGGTTCCTGGAAATTCAGTGGAAATGTTAAACCTACTATTTCAGGAAAAGCTTTTATCAGGAAACACTTGGATCCTTTTTCAAACTGTTTGGCAAGGCCTCAATCTGTGAATGACAGTGATAGCAATTGTGCATTTCAAAATCTAAATGGAGTAGATTCCAAGGAAACGGTAGACAATTCAGAACTTTATCTTTTGGAATTTATTCTGTTTCACATCACATGCATGCTAATTATTTCTCTTGTTTATTGCAGACTTCTCGTTATTTGAATGTTCTTGTCCAAATGATTCTATCGGACAAAAGGCCAGACGAAATTCCTGTGGTGATACAGTTTATACCTATTTAATTACTTCATAGGCAGTTTCCAGTGCATATGAATGATAAATTATCTCAACCTTATGTATTTCAGCTTGTGGAGTCTATGTTGAGCAAAGTTATGCTGGAGTTTGAACGTAGAATTGCAAGCCAAAATGAGCTGGTACGGTATGCTTCTTGCTTTTCAATGAGGAGTTAGATCTTCAGGAAAGATGGTCACTTTTTCATTATTTTCATAATTGTTACTTTTAGTATAAAATCTTTCTCCATCTATGAGGCATTGTAAACATGGTTCGATTTAATAAAATGGTTCTCATACTATGCATAAACTTAACAGGTGAAAACTGCATTGAAGGGCTTGCAAGATGATGGTAAATCTTTCTTGAAATTGAAAGTTCTGGCTGACACTCCGTTTACATCTTGTGACATGAAAGTATGCCATTACTTTTTCGTATAATTTTCCTTCAGCTGCTCTAAGTGCTAATTTTTTATACCCATGATTGTTTAAAATTGCTTGCAAGTTCTAGATTGTCTAGTTAAAAATTCTCTACTAATTTATTCTTTTTACATTTGGTAACATATTGATGTTATTTTGATATTATTTTGAAGAAAGATGCGGAAGTGAGGAAATGCACATATCCAAATAAGAACTTCCGCAACAATTTGAAGAAAGAGGATGCATCAAAAAAGCAGTTTTTGAAGCAATACTCTATTCTTGATCAACAAGAAAGAGATATCCAAGTAAAAGAATTTTTTGAATTTGAATATATACTGATTTTGCATTTGACTTTTAAATTTACTTTACATCTGTCTTTACTGATGTTCAATGTGATTGATAGGTCCTGAGACTTGACCTCCAAACTGCTAGATCTGGAATTGAATTTATGCAAAGGAAATACCTTGAGGAGCTCCACATTATTGGTATTATGGATATGTAAAATGAAGTTTCCACTAATTGCTTCTTTTGGATCTGTCACAAGGAATTTTCATTATTTCCTTATGTTATTTGTAATTGTAACAGGGAGGCATATGCATAGTCTTGCTAATGCTGCTTCAGGTTATCATAAAGTTCTTGCAGAAAATAGAAAGCTTTATAATCAAGTTCAAGAACTTAAAGGTATTCCTTTACTTTATAGATTTACATGGAAAAATTTTAAAATTTTCAGAAACTTTCAGAAACTTAATCTTTACCAAATTTTAGGAAGTATTAGGGTGTACTGTAGAGTGAGACCATTCTTACCGGGACAACTCAGCAATAGTACTGTTGGCTGTATTGATGATGGAAATATTACCATCATTACCCCTGCAAAGTATGGAAAAGAAGGGCACAAGAGTTTTGCTTTCAATAAGGTGTTTGGTCCCTCGGCTTCACAAGGTTATTATGCTCTTTGCATTTTGATGCTGGTGCTCATTCTACTTTATCTTGTTAGGCATCCACTCTAACATGCCTTTCTATTCTTCAGAGCATGTGTTCTCTGATACTCAACCTTTGATCCGATCTGTTCTTGATGGTTATAATGTTTGCATATTTGCTTATGGTCAGACTGGATCTGGCAAAACTTACACAATGGTGAGGTGCTAGATAAGAATTTTTTCTTGCTATAATAGACTCCTTTTAAAGATTTTTTTTCAAGGATCAATTATCATGATTATTCTTAATCTCAAATGCATTTAATGCAGAGTGGACCCAAAGAAGTCAACCAGCATAACATGGGTGTAAATTATAGAGCATTGAGCGACCTTTTTAATCTTGCACAAAAGAGAGGAGATGCTTTTACCTATGATATCTCCGTACAAATGATAGAAATTTATAATGAACAAGTGCGGGATCTCCTTATTAGTGATGGCATTAATAGAAGATATCCTTCAACCACTAGTCTGTGATTATGTTATTAAAAAAACAAAATCATTATTTTATTCATTAAGATAGCCAACGTCCTTGATTTCTGAAAACATTAGAAATTCGGAATGGTTCGCAGAATGGTGTCAATGTACCTAGTGCAAACTTGATCCCAGTCTCTTCTACTCCTGATGTGATTGAACTTATGAACATTGGGCAAAGAAATCGAGCTATAGGTTCCACAGCACTAAATGATCGTAGCAGTCGTTCTCACAGGTTTGACTTTGGCTTTGTTCTTATTATACCTACTTACTAATGTAATTTTTTTTTTTGTTTTTGCTACTTAATTAGGGGTGATATTGAGCTGGTTCCTAACTGGCTTGGCTCTAAATCAAATTCACTTTGATTTCTATCCGGATTTATTGAAATCCAACTCACTTTGATTCCTAGCTGGATCTATTTGAAATCCTCAATTCAGAGACTGCTTTACATCAAATCAAGCTGGTTCAATTTTTAAATAAAGAATCAAAAAAGCTTTCAAATGACTTAAATCTCCAAAATATGCAAGTTGAGCAGTGGGGAGACCTGAAGACTCGGGCTCAGCTAAATCAATTTATATGATGTGATAAAATGAGGGATGAAATTTTGGTGCATTAAAATATATTCATGTTTTAAGTATTTTCAAGTTGGCTTAAGTCATATCGCTATAGAAAGTCAAATCAAAGTTAAGTTTGATCCAAAACTCTTGATTCTTGATTTAGTTTGAAAGATATGTAAAAACAAACAAATTTTAAACAGTTTCATTTTTTTTATTAGCCTTAAACTAAAATAATCTATTACTTGCAGCTGCCTAACTGTTCATGTTCAAGGAAAAGACTTGACTTCGGGTGTAGTTCTACGTGGATGCATGCATCTAGTAGATCTCGCAGGAAGTGAAAGAGTTAACAAATCCGAAGTAACAGGAGAAAGGCTAAAAGAAGCACAACATATTAATAAATCCCTCTCGGCATTAGGTGATGTAATATCTGCCCTCGCACAGAAGAGTTCGCACGTGCCTTATAGAAATAGCAAACTTACGCAATTGCTTCAAGACTCACTAGGTAAGGTTTTTTAACTTGGAAGATTTATAAAGAAAACATTATTGAATATGTTTTTTGAAATGAAATTTAGGAGGGCAAGCAAAGACTTTGATGTTTGTCCACATAAACCCTGAAATTGATGCCGTAGGAGAAACCATTAGCACACTTAAATTTGCTGAAAGGGTTTCTACAGTTGAGCTTGGTGCTGCTCGATTAAATAAGGAGGCTGGAGATGTCAAGGAACTTAAGGAGCAGGTCGTTCCCATGAATATATGCATTAGAGGCTCAGAGTATTTTCCATGATTAATCATCTCATAAAGGAAATTTTGTAATTATTTCAGATAGCCAGCCTTAAAGCAGCGTTGGCAAGGAGAGAGGGAGAATCAGAGCACCTTCAAACAGGCATCCTAAACTTTGATGCATCAAAAATGAAGACTAGACTACCATGTGCTGCCTATGTGAATAGACAACAGGGAGGGAATCCATTCAACCATCAAAGTAGTACTAATATACTGGCGATAGAGGAAGTTGGCAACATAGAGGTTACAAAAACTTCATGATATTCTAAGTATATGATCATTTCATCTTGATGTTCTCATTACTCACCAGTTCTTGTCCATTGAGCTATAAAAGAACATGAATGTGTTCAGGAATGCTTGTATACATGCGAATATTTGTATGTTTATATCAAATTTATGCAATGTCTCGACATATATGTAGAAGGGGCAAGTACATGCTTAATACAAAAAAGGAGATTACATCTTAAACATTCAAATTGTACTATTGCACTTATAGACAAACAAATGTCAAATACAACAACAACAACATCCAAGTCTTTTTTGGTATGGGCCCAAAAACACCCCAAATCCTATCCAAATAACCAACTAGGTTTTCATATTTATTTCACATATTACTCAAATTCTGGTATAAAAATTAACTTTATTTCACATCCTTCATAAATTTCAACATTAATCAATGCCATTTCATACCGTACACATGTTTCAATTAAAAAATCAATTTTATTTCACATCTAACACAAATTTTAGTTAAAATTACTTTATTTCACATCATATTATTAACATAATTTTTTCTCACTTACTCAAAAATATACTTCAAAATTTCCTTAAAAAAAATGTAGGTCAAACCAACCCAAAAATTCTCCTACCAAATAGAAGGCTAGGAACTTCACATTTTGTTTTCAAATTTAACTAGCATTGAATATTTTTACAATTTAAGTATACATGTTGCCATGAAGACATTTTCTTATGGAAAGTTTATCATTATGATAAACGACGAAGAATTTACAATTGTGTGATTGAATGAATTAAGCCTAAAATGGAATATTTGTGTTACTACTGACTGAAATCAATCGAGTGTTAATTTTCATTTGTACTTTAAAATTTCCTTGTGTTACATATGTAATTATCAGATTTGGATATTCGTTATGAAAAGTTTCTTTTATTTGTGTCATATATTTAGCTAACCCACAAAAATTGACATATCCATGTGTAAACAATTTCTAGATTATGCAATTTACTCTCTAACCCTGGTGCATTTCCCATCTTCTAATTCATCTTTTTCACGTTGGATGTGCTGATTCAACTTTAAATCCCATCATATATACTTCTATTCTAGATTTTATGCATTCACTCCTACCTTCAAATTTAAACACATGCTGACTCTCCAATCACTCGATACATACCATGCTAGATAAAGTATAGGTACAAACTTAGCAGTTTGTTGAGAGTACACCATAAAACGGAGAGCACCCAAGGCTTTTATTATATTTGATCATGTCTCATGACCGTTCTGCTATCAAGCGTGAGCCAGTAAAGACTAGGGGCATTCTAAATCACATGTTCAAAATATAAATGTGATTCTGTTTTGTTTAGGAAAAGTAATCCTTTATTGTGTAGTGCAAACAATCATTCTTCGAAGCTTGTGATTCATATAGGTCCGAGGCAATTCTACAACAAGACAAAAGAAGCAAAGCTTTGATTTCCCAGAACTGCTAATTACAGAAGACTCTCTTCCCTGGCCTGATGCTAGCCCTGGTGCAAATTCTCAGAAGGGAGATGATGGAGAAGTAATTTCTGGAGATTGGGTCGATAAAATTATGGTGAACAAGCATGAAAACCCGCTAAACTGTTGGGTGGGGAGTGGTGAAACCCTTCCTGATTTCTTCTATCAGAGATACGTTTCTGATAATAGAGCAAACCAAGACCAGTCATACTGCAGAAATGGGCATCAAAAGAATGATAGTAATGCTTACGAGATTCAGAGGCATGGGTTTGATCCTGCAACCACTGATGATTCTGATCATGATCTGGATGTAGCTACAAGTGATTCCTCGGAAGCTGATGCACTGTGGCAATTCAATATCCCAAAAGCTGCTTGCATTAATAACAGTGCTGGATCTAAGTTCAAGAGGTCTCAAATCAAGTCATTACATAGTCCGGATTTAAGGTAAGAGGGAAAATAGTCTGATGATGTTGCATATTACTTTATAAGTATCTGTATACGATGCTTCGTTGATTCCCCTGTAAACCATAAACTGAGGTAGCAAAGAGGTCAGTAGGTCAGGTTTGGGATGAACCCAAATCCAGCATGACCTGATTACCTCAACTCCGACCTGGCCACTTAGAAAAAAAAGTTAGTTTAGCTCGATCAAAATGGGTACTGGTTCAGCTCAAGCGTGAAATTTCTAAGTCTATTGGGTGACTCGGGTCTGGTCTTATATCTTCGCATTATTTTATCTAAATATGTCATTTGCATAATTGCATTTTCATTAGACCAATATGTGTATATAAATTGCATGCTTGAAACTCTAAGGAGCAGTTTGGTCCTATGCTATTGTAACGTTATGTCATGTTATTTGAAAAAAAATAAAATTTAATCTCAAGTTTAAATGACATTATAAAAAATTACAGAACTATTACTCTAAGATAACATCTAGATGTCACTTGAAATCAGACGATATCTAGTTGTCATTTCATCACATGTGCCTTTGCATGATTGTGATTTTAGATCCACCTGCCCACAAATGCAAATAAAATAATTATTTTAAGAATATAAAATCAATAATCTTGCTATTTAAATTTATAATATAGTAATATTAGACCAAACAAACAATAATTGATAAAGAAAAATATTTTGAACTTCCAATAACTGACGAATAAAGGTTTTGCGCTTTAATTTGTTAAAATATAATCCACTAGAAATTTAATAAATTAAAATCTAAAATCACAATTAGTCGATTTATTGATCAGTTATTGAGATTGTGTAGCATGACTTTTTGATAAATAATATAGAAGTTTACATAATATTAACATTTAGATTGCATCAAATCAAACATTTCTTTAGTAATATTTATACTTTGCAGTATGCAATTGGTCTTATATTTTTGCGATCTCATTACATGCTTCTTTGTGATACCCCAGGACTCGAACTCCAACTCAGGCACACATACCTTCACCGTCTAAAAAAACATCAAATGGAACTAGTCGAACGTCAAGGCAGCCAAGTTCTATGGATGTAAAAAGTACTTATTCATCTTCAGGTGGAAGAATGAGCAGTGGCAAGTGAGGTTGGCCTCATTTAGTTTTTAGTTTTTGAATTCTTTTTTACAGGTTCATAGTGGAAGTGATGTGAGAATTGGATTTGTTTGTTCGTGATTGTCAATGTGTTTCGGAACGATAGGGAGTGGTACCATTTCATACTGTTTTTGTTTAACTATCTCCTAAAGTAAAATGGTCTTGATTGGATTGATTTAGTGCTCGAATGAGTCATGTTATATAAAGTGAGATTTATATATAAATTTTAGTTTGTACTTTTTTTAAAAAAATTGCACATCTTTGTTATTTTTCTATATTTTTTTGTGTTTTTCATATTTTGGATTAAAGTGTAATTTTAAACATTTTTTTGAATTTTTTAAATTTTTTAATATAAATTAAGTCTTCCAATGCATCTTTAATAACTAATTTATAAATTTATCTATCATTTAAGAATTTAATACACTAGATTATTCATTGAATTAATAATTTATTTATGGGATTTTTATATACAGGTCACACATTTCACCATCAATTCATAAATATTACTACTATCACACTATATTCATTTAAATTTTACGTATTTCACATATTTCACACTATATTTTTTTATAGTGAATTTCACATTTTTAAATTGGTTTTGATCTCAATTATATTATTAATATATTAATTAAATATTATAAATAAATTAATTTATATAATTAACAATTTAAATATTTATGAATTTATGTATTTTAATTTATTTATCCTATTTAAAATTTCCAATTAGGGTGCTGAATTTAAATTCACATGATTATAATTTTTTAATTGAAGTAAGAAAATTAATGTGTTTACAGTAAAAAATAAAAATATATATTAGAATTTAAATATTAATGAATTTATGTATTTTAATTTAATATTAAATTATAATAGATTAATTTATGAGTCAGTTATTTCTCTTTAAGAAGTTGGTGCTTCAATGTTGTTCGATAAACTTCCTATTTCACATATTATGTAATAAAATGACTATCAGATGAGTCATTTATAGTTGTTTAACTTATAGTTACTAAGCAATTGAATCGATATTGGCTCTGCTTAGTTGAAAAAGAAAAAAAATTGAATAACTTTTGTGATTAAAAAAAAATATATATAATGTAAAATAAAATGAATTAGTTAAATTAAAAGTTTTATTATGCGTAAAATAAAGTTAATTAATTATATTAAAATTTATATTAAATATAAATTAAAGTAAATATTTAATATTAAAATTTATATAAGATGGTATATAAAATAATTTTTTATTTTTTAAAATAAAATAACTTTTTAGCTAAAATTTTTTTAATTGTAGCTAAATTTTGTTAAAAGGAACTGTAATTTATTAAATAACGTTTTGCCAGATAATAATTATTTATTAATTCCAAACGTTATCCGCCACTCGGATTTTTGTCTTCCTTAAAAAAAAATTAGAGCAAATTACATCCCGGATTTTGAATTTAACACTTAATAATGCGCAGTTTCACATTTTTAAAATTATAAGTGTCTGAGTTTTAATAAATTATCAAATGGGTCTGTTTTTATTTTTTATTATTAAAAATTTTTAAAATTACTATTTTACCTCTGCTCTTCTCTCCTCCCGATCCCGCGAACGCACGCGGCCGCGCTGCCTCCGGTGGACATGTCGCACGACAGTCGGCGGGTCGAGCAGGCGTCGTCGGGTCTCACGGCCGCCGGTGGACATGCCGCGCGGCCTGCGCACAGGTCCAGCACCACGCGGTTCGCGCGCGGCGTGAGATCGGGAGAAGAGAGGGACAGGGGTAAAATGGTAATTCTAAAAAATTTTAATAATAATAAAAAAAAGCCCATTTGATAATTTATTAAAACTCAGAGACACCAATGTTAAATTTTAAAAATATGAATCTGCGTGTTATTAAGTGTTAAACTCAAGAACCTGAATGTAATTTATAAATTATGAAAGCGGCAGCGCAACCCTGAAAAAAGTATATGATTTAGTGAATTAGATTAATTTTAGTATTAACTCATGTTATTTAAAAAAATTAATTATTTAATTTAAGATACATATAAATAATTTTTTAAAAATTTATAAAATTATTATTAAAAATAATATTTAAATATTATATTATTTAAATTATATCACATAATATTAAGATAATATTGAACAAAATATTTTTTATGAGTAATTTAATAAATTAAATTTAAATATTAGGCTATAATCTAGTTAAAATTTATTAGTGATAAGAGGACTATTTGGTAATTAAAAATAGTTATATCATATTTTATACAAATTTTAATCATAATAATTATATTTATTTTACATTTTAATTTTATTTTCTATATAAATTTTATGGTAAGTTGCATTCATATTGATATAAAACTTATGAATAAGATTGAGGGAGCTTCCTTGGATAAATTACTTGCAAAACTACCGACTTACTTATTTTTATTACACGCAAAAAGCGTTTGACGATTAGCCCCTCAAGTTGAAAAGATCTCAATTTGTGAAAAAATTTGATTTTGCTTTCAGAGATTACGAAAGAACTATCATTTGATCACAATTGAGAAAGAAATGTTGATTTTTTAGTTCTTTATCATTATATTCTGAGATTATTTTCAAACTATCAACTTTTAGATATTCTCAAATATTTTTTAAAAATATAAATATTTTTATTATTTAGCTTTAAATTAAAAAAAAGGAAGTAAGAGATAAAGAAATTAAATTTTAGATTTTTAAATTTAATTTTTAAAAAAAAAATTAGCCTAAAATTTTAGAGAGAGGTGATATAGAGATATAATGGTATCTTAAAATATATAATAATTTAAATTAATAAAAAAAATTAAATTTCATATTTTTGATTTGAAAGGACCAACAATTCAACACTTTTACTTATAGACCAAAATCAAAGGTTTTCAAAAATTAAAACTAATTTATAATATCTTGTTAACTTTAAGGCCTAAATGCAACTTACCCTAATTTTTAAATTAATAAATTTACTTTAATTCATAAAATTTTTCTAGCCATGAACCTTTTTTTTTCATTAACCACACAGAAATATAAAGGCATAAGGTCCAAAAATTAGGGGAAAAAAAAGAGACCCATTATAAAATAATAATAATAACAAGAGCAAATTACACCAAGGTCTCTCAGTTTAAAAATTATTATCACACAGGTCCACTTTTTTAAAATTATAATATCGGAGTCTCTAGATTTTAAAAAATATCATCTGAGTCCTTTTTTATTTTTTATTATTAAAAAATATTAAAGTTACCATTATACCCTTATCATTCCTCTCTCCACCTGATCCGACATCCGTNTAATGGTAATTTTAATATTTTTTAATAATAAAAAAATATAAAAAGGACCCAGATGATATTTTTTAAAACCTATGAACTCCGATATTATAATTTTAAAAAATGGACTTGTGTGATAATAATCCTTAAACTCAGAGACCTGGGTGTAATTTGCCCTAATAAAAACAAATCCGGCCCGGACCGGCCCGGACCGGCCAGGCTTGGCTTGGCATGGAGAATCCAATGCGAGAAATCCGCCGGTGTGTGGCCACGCTTTTGCGATGACGTCCAATGCCCTCAACATTAGGAGAAATACCTAAATTATCCTGTTATCAGCTGTAGTAACATACTACCGTTATTGCTGAGCGCGATTAGGTCCATTATTTTGATAAAGGGGCAATTAGATAGGTGACCCTCAAAAATTAATTTTACTTATTTAATTTTAAAATTAAATATATATCATCACATAAATTAATTAGATAGGTCACCCTCAATGTACGTTATGCTCTAAAGAAGGTCTTGTTAAAACGTTCTCTAACACTCCTAGTCGAACAGCTCTCTTCGAACAGTCTTACTCGAACAGTCCTAATCGAACAGTTCTTCAAAAAGATATCACTAAATCGTACTCTCCGTACTACTATATCAACTCAACATTTAAGACGGTAGAGAATCAAATTACCTAATTATCTTTATTTCAATGAAAATATGAAGCCTTATTTTATTCTAATGAAGATACTTAAAAATAGGCATATATATGGATCAAACGACGACAAAAACTAAATTATTTATTGTGACTCAGTCTAGTCAGACACAAATGAGTCGGATTATAGTTAATTCATGCGGTGGCGGAGCCACATGGGAATCAGGGGGTGCAATTGCACCCCCGTTTTTTTTTTTAAATTAAACACCTAAGTTTTTTTTAAATTTTAGTCCCGAATTTCGTGTAATAAATATCATATCATAAATTGCGATAATAAGTTAAAAAAAGATATTAAATTAACAAATTATTTAGATAACTTATAATTTCAATTTTTCATAAATTATTTAATATATAAATTATATAAATAGATTTTATACTGGTAAAAACTCATTCAATTTAAAGAATTTATTTACGTATTTTATATTTAAATTAAAAAATTATTATATATCTTTAATAAATAATCAATTAATTAATCATAATTTAGATTTTTAATTCACTAAATTATTTAATAGATTAACACTTAATTTATTGAATAATCTAGTGTATTAAAATTTTAATTTATGAGTAGCTATTTTATTGGTTAGTTATTTGAGGTATACAACAGAACTCTTAAATCAAAATCTTTTATTTTAAATGAAATATAGTAAGAATTTTAAATTTTTTTATAATTTAAATAATTTTAAATTATTATAATATTATTATAAATATTTTATTTGACTCCTTATGTGATGACCCTAGCCATCACACTAAAATTTATCTAAGTTAGGGGAGAAGGAAAATTAAATCAATAGCGGAAGAAAATTAAATAGATTAAAAGCTACTACAAGAGTTCATATTACTACAACTTAGAACATAATTAAACATTCAACTAAAGTAAATGAAGCAGAACTATTAAAGTCTCAACTGAACACATAAGCAAAAGTCACTCTCTAGGAAATAAAACAATAAACTAATTTTTCTCTTGACTGGCATTCTCCCCATTCCCGTGATTAAGTGTTCCAGTACCTGCCACGTTAGTGACAGAGTCCGTTAGAACAGACTCGTAGGTTGTACACTAATAAAGCCTTTAAATAAAAATATTAAACAATAATAATAATAATAATAGCATATTAACATGATGTAATAAGAATAATAAATAATTAAACATATATAACATAGATTTTAATTAAGCATGCATATATGATAAAGAGATGGAATAACACATTATGAATAATAATTATTAAGCAAATATAACATAATTTGCATAGCAATTACAACATCAGCATATAAACAAAAACGATACAATAAAATAAGTAACGAGCAAATTTCTTTTTATTACTTTCACTTTTATCTTTTGGGCCCGTGATTTCTCGTACTACGCCTTAAAGCTGCCTTTTACATCTTTGGGGATCGTCACCCCCCCATGAATAGCCCTCCGTAGGTATATCCAATGGATGCCGTCACGCCAAATATCATGTGAGGACCTCTAGTGGACATGTATCCACAGTAGACACGTATCTGCTTTGGGGATCGTCACCCCCCATGACAGTTGAAAACTGCCAATGGACGCCGTCGCGTCAAATATCATATCATATGCTCGAGCTAAGGCAGGTGCGTAATCCCACAGAAATCACATTTAAATTTAATTCATTGTCGCATTAAAATTCTTATATTATAATTTATTAAATTGGCAAGTCCATACACTTGCTTAAATATCAATTAGTCTCATCAAGTATGACAATAAGTCCGTACACTTATTTACTCACGCAAACCCATGCACTTGCCCTTCTCGTGAGTGTCACATTCGAGGAATAATTATCCAAAATTACAACAAAATCTTAAATCACTTATATATCACCATTTTTAATCATGCTTATAAACAGAAAAATTTCAAGTTTACATTTCATGTTCTGACAAAGAATCGATATGCAATAATAGGCATTAATCATGTAATCTAATAATTAATTATATTTAATGTAGAAAATCACAAACGCATGGCATAAAATCTCCCATTATAATATTTTTAACTATATCTTTTAAAAACTAATAACACATAAGTAATATGAAATGTTCATATGAGATTCAAACCCAAACTATAGTGAAATTCGAAATTTCTGCAATTCAAACCTTTAATTCTCAACCTAATTAATTTTCTAAATTTAAAATAACTGAAAATTTCTAATATTATTGAAATAAATTAAATTAATCATTCTTGTTACAGTAAACATGGCAGTATAAAAATAGTTTGCATGTTAGAAACAGGAAAATCTAATAACAAGATTATGAATTCATTCTACAGTGAAATTATAAAACAAAACTATATAATGTTGAGTCAGAATAATATATGAAATTATTTCACTATTTAAACATAAGGTTAATTGAAATAATATCATATAATTGCTTAAAAATTAATAATTTGTAATAATATAGAGAAAGGGAGATTTTTTTTACATATTATTCCAGCGGTGATTAAATTTCTGAAATAAATATGTAATCACAAATTTATAAGCAAATTTAATAACAAATAAAATATGGAGACTAATAACAAGGTGATACTCACGCAAATTATATATCTAATTCATCGATTTAACATATAAAATCAACTTTTTTCTCAAAATAATTTTTATATTCAAATATTTAATTTAAAATAGCAAAGTTAGGATAAAACCTACCTCGAATTCACCATAATTCTAGGTTTTCTTGAGATTCGAAGAGAAAAGATCACTCCAAATTGTTAGATTCAGTCAAAGGCGTAAGAAAACGTGTAGATCGAGAAGAAGATGAAAAAGAATCGTCGATTTTGAGGGAGATCTGGCTTCTCTCTCTCTCTCCAATGCGTGACTTTCTCTCTCCTCTCTCTAGACCGGCGACGGTTATGGAAGGGGAAGAAATTGAATCGGTGTTTTGAGTGAGAAACGCTATTTTTTTCTCTAAATAATAATCTGGGGGTATTTCTGTAATTTTTCTTAGCCTTAATTTAAGGAGGTAGTTATGGATATTTAATGGGTACTTAAATTCATTAGATTTAAATTTTAAATAATCCGATTTAATTAAATTAATTATTAATTTCAACCATTTTAAATTTTGAATCGCATAACAAATATTTAATATTTTATATATTTAATTTTAAATAATTAATTTCTCATATATAAAATTAATTTCTCATAATAAATTTAATTAATCAAAAATCAAAATTTAAATTTTTATCGGAATGTTACACTCTAGTTTGAGGTCTTGATTCCGCCACTGAATTCATGATCTGATTTGAAAAGAAAATAACAGATTAGACTAAATTTTTGATGAATAAATGATAAATAAAATATATTTTTAAATAAAATCTTATATTAGATGGGGTCTAAATTCTGTCCATTTATAGGCCTAATATATATGCCTAGAGGACCTATATATTAAGTATTTCGAAATTGACCGGACCAATATGAAAAAATGTAAAACCTCTGTAACCTATAAGCAATTTATCGTAAATGCTACCCCACCGCATTTCAACAGCACCTCGCAAAGGGCATTTCGGAGATTCAAGAGCTCTCCATCCGCACGTGCCGCGCTGGCGACCGTGACTGAAAGCTGGAACAGGCCACTGGAATTCGGGCAGCCCGTCCCCGCTCACGTGCCACCTCCATATGGTAAAGGCTGTCGTCCGGTTTCCCATCGAAAATTTTGAGTTGAGCTCTTGATGAATTTTTTAAAATAAAAAAATTAATTAATTAATTAATTAATAAATTAAATATCAAAGCAATACGGCGACTTTATTGATTATTTTTTTTTTAAATTAAATATTATTTAAAAAAAATTATTTTTATAATTTTTAAATAAAAAATAAAAATAATTATAAAATATAAATTAATAATAATTTAAAATTATAAAAATAAATAAATAAAAATTTATTAGCTAACAATTAAACAAATTCTGTTATTCATTAAAACTTTAATTAATTGATAAAAATTTATAATTTAAATTATATTATCTAAACTTATTTTAGAATAATATATATTATAAAAAATTAATAATATGAGTATAATAATAATATTATAATTAAAATATTAATT
>JAEMOT010002867.1:110833-154570 GCA_019297695.1 Apostasia ramifera | reverse complement strand
ATATATATATATATATATAATTTCAGGTTAATTTGAATTATGTTTAGAGCGAAGAAAGTGTAACTTGAAATTAATTTGAAATAACTTAGAGTTAAAAGTTTTAGCTCATAATTTAATTTAAAAATTTTAGATTAAGAGTTTCGAGTAGTCTGTGCTTTCGATTTAATTGATCAATTTAGTAACTAAATCAAAAATAAAAATCAAATTTAATTTTAAATTTAAAAAAATCAATAACCAAATTAGATTATAAATAAAACCGAACCAATTAAATAAATATAATTTTGGATTGGTATGATTCGATTAAAATTATATTTTTTTATTTAAAAGATTTTCTAAATATTATCATAATGATGTTAAATGTACCTTTACAAATATCTAGCCAACAGACTTAATATAACAGTAATTTAGTAAAAAAAATAATTTAACTAAATAAAAAATCCACCATAACTCTCAATAATAATTTATAAAAAATATTTAAGTACATAAAATAACTCAATCACATCACCATAATAGACTTAACAAAAAAAATAACAAGAGTTTAATAGTGATTGAATAATTAAATTCGTAACATAATCAAAACTATATAATAAAATTATATTTATATGTAGGGTTATTTAATAATAGATTAATTTAGCCGATTTAGTTTCTAAATATGTGAAATTAAATTCAAATTGATTAACCAAAATACTCAGAATATCAAACTATCATCAAATCATTAAATTTAAATGATTCGATTTGATTTTTCGATTTAAATCATTGTTTACGTACTCTAGTTTTGAGTTTTAAATTTTTTTAACACCTAATATATGCACCCCGTTTTTCACTATTTATACCCCCCATATAATATTACTTTTTTTTTAAAAATAGGGAATACCTCATATTATCAGGAGAAGTTATTGAGTTGGGATAACGTACCGTCCGGAATCCAATCAGAGGACATTATATGTACTATACAACTGGATTCGAGCACACGTGGCGCCCTCTGATTGGCCGTCCGAACCCAATAATTTTTCTATAATCAGCCCCTCGCGGCTCATGTCTCTCTTTAACTTCATATTTTTATGCAATAATTTTGATCAAACTTATTTACTTTTCCTTCTTAAAGTTTTCACCTCAAATTCAACTTAAAAATTTTAAGTTAAAATCGAGTTTTATTTAATTAAAAATGTCAATTATTGAGTACTAGTTATATAACTTATATTAGATCCTTAAATAAATATGCATTGCATTATTTTAACGTGCTTTGTATTTATATGTGATATATACAATCAAATTGTGTACATTCATATTTATATGCACACTTATAATATCATATCAATTTTTTTTTTATATATTTTTCAAATATATACATACATCTAAGTTGGATGTGTGGATATACACGAAAAGATAGAATGAAAAATGAGTATATCGGAAAGAAAATTGGTGTTGCACCAATTAAGGATAAACTTAGAGAAAGTCGGCTTAGATGGTTTGGACATCTAAATCGTAGGCCGATTGAAGCTCCAGTTAGAAAAATTGAGTTATTGGATTTTGCCCATGTACAAAGAGGAAGAGGAAGACCAAAGAAGACATGACAAAAAATTATAAAGAAGTGATCTTAGTTATTTAAACTTAGATAAGAATTTGGTAACTGATAGAGCGCAATGAAAACAAAAGATTCATGTAGTCGACCCCACCTAGTGGGATTAAGGTTTGATTGTTGTTGTTATTGTTGTATACATACATCTAAGTTAAATTATGTAAGATTTATACTCCTAATTTTTTTGACACAGGTTAAAAAAAAAATGAATAATAATTTTGTTCGCTTTATTGTGAATACGAGAGAGTTGATAACGAGTTTCAAGTTGAGCTGATTTTTATTAATTAGTTGGTTTGAAGTAATTGATGCGAAGTTAAAAATAATTTGAAGTAATAAATATTTTTTTGAGTTATTATTAACATTAAAATTATCACTATTTAATAAATAATAGGTTATTACAATATGAGTTAAAGATTAAATACATATGAATATAAGTGCATGTGCATAACATTTTCTATTTTGCAAAGAGTAAATTGCAAATAGGTTCCTATTATTTGATGGTATGTGCAAGTAGGTCTAACTTTTTAAAAATTACTCAAATTGGTCTATTAGTTTTAAGTAATGTACAACTAGATCCAAAATTTAGTTTTGACAGTAAAAAAATATATAAAATGATATTTTTACCCTTAAAATTTTCTCTCTTCTCTATCACTCTCTTTCTCTTTTTCTCTCTTTCTTCTGAGGAGTAAGGCAGCACCAATGAGAAAAATAGGTGGCCGAGTTCTCTCTCTCTTTCTGAGGAGTGAGGCAGTGGCAATGAAGGAAATAGGGGCCGGCTGCCGGGGAGAGAGAGAGAGAAGAGAGAAATCAACTTTGTTCTTCCCCTTGTCGGCGCCTCCAGCGGCGTAATACGGAATCACCGCCACTTTGCTTTGGAGTCCAAATTAGCAGAGAATAATGTGTGAAGAAGGTAGATGGAGGATCTGAGGGGCTGCGGCGGGGCTGGGGCCGGCGTTGACGGCAAGTGAGAAAAGACGGAATTGAGGGCCGGCGCTGACTGCAGCCAGTTTTTGAGTCGGAACTACTGCCTGCTGCCTCCGACGTCCCGGGAGAGGAACCACCGCCGGAGTTCGAATGAGAGAAGAAACCTCACCCCGTCGGAGCCGACCCAAAAGATGAAATTTTTTAGGATCCATAAACTGAATTTGTGAAAGAGGGAGCGAGGGGGGAGAGAGAGAGAGAGAGAGAGAGAGAGAGAGAGAGAGAGAGAGAAACTAGTTGTAATTTACTGTCAAAACTAAATTCTGGACCTAGTTGCATATTATCTAAAACTAATTAACCAATTAGAGCAATTTTCAAAAAATTAGACCTACATATATATACGATCAAACAACAGGACCTACTTGTAATTTACCCTTTTGCAAATGATTAGTATGACATATAACACTATAGTTATAAAAATATTATGTAAAATTGCACAAGTGAAAAAAATGTTAACGCAATTATATGCTGCCACGTGCATATCCAATTAAACAACTCATTAATACCGTTAAAATATTTTTGCTCAGTATGAATTTTATTTATTTGTATAATTTTTTTATAGTTAGTGTAAATATTTTTTATTAGTTTAAATTTATTAATTTCAAATAACACTGTAATATTTATGCTGAAAAAAGTCGATACTCTACAAAAAAATTTAATAAATTTAACGAATTTGTGCATGTGCCTGTCAATCCGATGCGTGCTTATAAGCTAGTGAAGATGTGAGATGTTGCCTCTATAATTTTTACTTAATTTTAAAGATCTATGAAATAAAAAATAAAATTAATTTTTTAGAAAAAATTAATTTGTTATAGTAAAAATTATATAAAATATGTAGTAAAATTAATAATTATATTAAAATTTATATAGAATATAAAATTAATACAATTGAGTTTTTTTATATTTTAAAGATTGAGAAAAATTCTGAGCATCATGTTTTTTTTTTTAGAGTAAATTACATTAGCCCCTTAAAGTCAAATAAGCATTACAAATTAAAATAAAATTTTAAAAAATTTTATTTTAATTCTCTAAAATTATAAAACTTTTATAATATAGTCTCAATTAAGATCTAATTATTAATATTTTATTAATATATTTTAAAGTTATTCTTAATTAATAATTTTATAATTTTAAAATATTAATATTAATATTTTTAATAAAAAAAAGAGAGAAATTAAATTTTTAAAAAATAGTGAAAATATATAACTGTAATGGTTCTTTTAAAATATATCAAAGTTATTGAAAGTGATGAAGTTTTATATTTTTAATAAAAAAATCAGTAAAAATTATGAAATTCTATGAGATGGATAAAAATTATAATACTTTTACAATCTTAGAAGCTTAAATAAAATTTTTAAAAAAATTAAGTTCAAGTTATAATATTTTTCGAAGCTAAGGGCCTGGATGCAATTTACCCTATTCTTTTTCCTTAATGAAACAAAAGCGCGTTCATTTATTATGAGTTCCCCAGGCAGCCACTGCCAGGCTCTAATAAAACGACATATATACAATATATACTCTCTCCGTCCCTCGCTCGCTCGCTCGCTCGCTCGGCTTGAAATCCGACCATTATCGGTGGTGGTACCGTCGATCACGCCGTGAATTCGACATTATTCCGATTTCCTCCCTCTTCGATCCAACAAGGTGGAGTAAAGTTGCTTTTTTGTAGTACTGCCTGGGATTCGATCGGGAGCGAATGGACTAGGGTTCCGGCGCCGGACGGACTTCCGCAAAATGAGCGATCCGCAGCCTCGACTACAGAGCTTACGTCCTCCTCCGGTGGCCCTTGCTACCCTCATCGGCCGCGAGCTGCGTGGGGGAAAGTCTGAGAAGCCGACAGTCCGCTATGGCCATGCAGGCCTCGCCAAGCGCGGCGAGGACTACTTCTTGATCAAGCCCGACTGCTGTCGTGTCCCTGGAAACGCCGCCACTTCCTTCTCTGTCTTCGCTGTATTCGCCCGTCCTCCTCTTCTTCGTCGCTCCTCTTTCCGATTCTTCGTAGTTCAGTCTTTTATTGCTATTGCCGTTGCTGCAGATCTTTGATGGGCACAATGGGGTATCGGCTGCTGTTTTCGCGAAGGAGCACCTCTTGGACCATGTAATGAGCGCGATTCCGCCTGGAATTGGGAGGGAGGAATGGCTCCAAGCTCTTCCTCGGGCGTTTGTCGCCGGTTTCGTGAAGACCGATATAGAATTCCAGCGGAAAGGTACGATCTCGTTATCCGATTTTACTCGTTATTCTGTGAATTTAGTGCGAGAGATGCAGATCTTGTGATTTATGACAGGGGAGGCATCGGGGACCACGGCTACCCTGGTAATCATCGATGGGTTGACGGTGACCGTTGCTTCAGTGGGTGATTCCCGGTGTATATTGGATTCGGAGGGCGGGGCGGTTTCCTTGCTTACTGTTGATCATAGGTTGGAGGAGAATGAGGAAGAGAGGGAGCGGGTGACGGCAAGTGGAGGGGAGGTGGGAAGGCTCAATCTTTGTGGTGGTCAGGAGGTACTACATTGGCTCTATTCTAGTTTCCATGGATTTTCCCCCAAAATAGAAATTGTTTGTAGATTTTGCAACTGTTTATAGTCTTTGACTATGCTTAGGTCGGCCCTCTCCGGTGCTGGCCCGGTGGACTATGCTTGTCGAGGTCGATTGGTGATACAGATGTTGGCGAGTTCATTGTCCCAATTCCATATGTTAAGCAAGTTAAAGTGGGTTTATCTTGAATTTCTTGCTTCACAGTATTCTGTAGCTCTATGTAACACGGCATGTTGGTTAATTAGCAGCTTCTGCATTCTGGTGGAAGGCTAGTTATAGCTTCAGATGGCATATGGGATGCACTTTCATCTGAGATGGCTGCCAAGAGTTGTAGAGGATTGCCTGTTGAGCTTGCTGCCAAGATGATTGTTAAGGTAGGTGATTTTGTTCATTCTATTGTTTCTTATTCTCATTTGGGCTTGTCATATCCCCATCATCTTAGTTTTTTATTGCTCATTTTTACAAGCTTGATTAATATAGGAAGCTTTGAGAACAAGTGGTCTGAGAGATGATACGACTTGCCTGGTTGTTGATGTTATTCCACCTGAACATTCTACTGTAGTAGCATCTCCTATAAAGAACGGGAATAAGTTTACATCTCTATTTAATGGGTTGCCTCTAAGTTCTCTGCTTAAGCTCACACATAGACACTCTACAGTTGGTGCTATTGAAGAACTATTTGAAGAAGGCTCTGCAGTGCTCGAAGAAAGGTAGACTTCTTGTCTTGCATTATGTATATAGTTTTTCTTCATGGAACTTGCGTACTAATTAATATTCATTTTTGAAGTCTGCATTACTTAATTATGTTGCCTGAAAAACTATCCTTTAAAATGTTCTATTTTAGTTTGGTTTCCTTTTGGATTCTTCTTAGGATTTCATTACTGCATGTAGGAGTATTCTTTCATATTGTTAACTTGATGTATATTAGTTAAATGATATATATTACTTCATTGTTTGTTTTTCTCTTGGCTAAACTATGACCGTTGATGGAAAACACAAGATAGACTAATTCTTCTCTTTGTTTTCTGTAAACAGCAATCCTTTATGTCTAAGTGCAGCTGAGTTCTACATGCATGGGTTCTTGTTTGACTTTCTTTTTCTAGAACCTTGCAGTTCAGCCTAGTGTATTGGTTTTCATGTTCAAATTATATTGCTTGACATTGCAGCTAGGTCTGTAGTTTTGGAGATCTCTCAAGTATGGTCTTCCTATTCAAAGATTGTTTGTCAATTTTGTTCCTTTTGGATTTTCCTTTAATTTTTTGGTGAAGCCTAATCATCTGATTCTCGCATGTCCTATATGATTATTTAAAATGATAACTTCTAGGAGCTTTTGTGCTACTCCTGACCCTAGCCAGTGTTGATCCTAAAATTCTTTCTTTGAATATTTGCCTTAGGCATGTCCCTAATATAGAATACAAAGACAGATCCGGAGATGAATTATCAAAGCATTTCCAGAAAATCATCAATCAAATGTGTAACATCTATTGTTCACATGACCATAGGTTGCTTAACCCATGGTCGAACGTCCATCCTCGAACGATCAGAATGACATCGTTTGATGGCTGAGCTTTGATACTAGTCATCCGGAAGTTACAATCTCACCTCCATTTCTTCCACTTTGCTGGAATTGAATCTCATCTACCTAGCTATCATGTGAACTAGCTCCCCATTTTTCCCTTTTGGGACAAGCTACAACCAAGAGATTGCTATTACTCTTCCTGCAATCCTTATTTGTACTCTTTTCACTCTCAATGAATTTTTTTAAAGTTGCCTAAGGGCGTTGTGGTTTTTCCATGGTTTGCATGTAAAGTCTTGTTGTCTTTTACTCTGTGAATTGTTGCATTTTCTTTTTTTTACTCATCCGACTTCATAGTACGTCCATTTGTTTTGAGAGAGGGCTCTCTAAGCGATTGAGCTAAGGTTTTATCGACAAGATGAAATCGCACATCAACACTTTCTATTGCTTTCATGGAGACCCTGATCATGGTATAAGGATGTTCTTGAAGTAGTTGGCCTAGGAGGTCACAGACTGTTAACAACACATCCACCGATGGGAGTTTAGGAGTGAACATAACACCAATTGCTATCTAGAAACTTCAACCTTATCGACTCTTCCTTCGCTGACACATTTGCAGGTGTAAATGAGTTGTTTGTTCAAATACAAGCATTGATCGACGCCCCAACAAAGATTGTCTTACATATGGTCGAAGCTCCCCCAATCCTACTCTAGTGGACGCCCAAGAATGCCATCACTCGTACTTTGAATATATCGACTAGAGTGTCATTGATTAGTTCGCTTCCTACCAGTTTTCCCAAGGAATTCCTCAATTATTCATTGATGGAATGAAGTTGGTTGGCACCAGCTCACTGTTATCCCACGATGTCCTTGTCTAGCAACCGCCTTACAACTTCAACAGCCCAAGCTCTCTGAGTATAAAATTCGAAGAGGCACATTCCCATATTTTGAAATGGAAATATTTTTTCGATTGGCTCGCGAATAGCAATATATGTTATTTTTTTATGATGACACAAAATGAAGCTTAATATTGGCTTTCCGCATTTCCCCTAGCCATTTCCACAACTATTCCCAAATGAGAAGAGAGCTCATCGCTCGATTCACTACTTGGAAGAAACTTAATCGAACAAATATGTTACTTTTCGGTATTAGCTAGAAATTTAGAAAAAGTCTTTGATCATATCTTTCAAGATTCCAGAAAGCCCATGTTGTAACGAAGAACGTCAAGGAGCACTCTACTGTATGTGCCTTGGCTCGCGGGCTTAGCTTACCTCATTGCTTAGGTCTCTTAAACAAAGAGAAGCTAAGAGCATCCTATAAATAATACATTTTGCTTAAGAGTATATTAACAAAGAAAATTGCACACGCGCTAAATGTAGGTGGGACAACTCTTTATAAGATGCATCAACAAGAGGTAGTTCTAAGAAGAATTTCCCCAAATCCACCAAAGGCTGTGTTGGCTTGTCAAGGAGGTAATCTTGATTATACAAGTTGTGGCATCATTTAACACACCACATTAGAGATGCGTTCGTGGTAGCTCAAAGGGGGTTGCATCAACTTCCCCTGGCCGAGATCAACTTGCTCACAACCAAGAACCCAACAAATATTGTGAGTACCACTGTGACTATGGTCATCTTATCGAAGTCTGTTATTGACTAAGGGTCATCATTGACGATCTGATGGGTGCACACCATCTCCAAGAATACAATTGCTAGTGTAGCCAGAGGGTAGACGAAGAGTGAGGGTGTAATCAATAGCGCTAAACTAACTCGCCACAATGCAAGAATAATAACGGATCAACATTGTGGCAACCGCATGCCAGTGCTGATGAAGTTGATATTATAGTGACGATCTTTGGTTTGGCCCCAAGAACCGGCCATCGACCTTATAGGCTTACCCCTATTAAAGAACCCTTTTCAACTAGAAGGGGCTAGAAGATGGTGCCAAAAACATTATACTAACAATACCATATTTGTAGGAGCGAGCACTATTAAAGGCTAGAACAACTGTTGAGTTGAACATTGAACCAATCCTCCTTCTCAGCTCCCTGTCTATTAGTAATAAACTCCAAGATGAAGGGAGCCTATTGCTCCACTTGCGTTCTCTCACTTTCAATGATGTGCATAAAGCCTTCAACAAACTGTATTGGTCATACCAGAACCACTCATTAAGGCAAAGATTCCCAGGTATCAGCTGACCAACCTCGATTAACGTTGTTTATACATGATTTGCACCATATTCGGTGAGAACCCTCATATTGGGCATTGTTCAATTTCTGCCATTGTTGCAAAAGTGGTTTGTGTCTAAGTACCCTTTGATCCTCAGATGATCACCTTTGGCCCAGAAAACCTCCATATCTTCACAACAGCAGTTATCAGTAACCACAAATTTCGCAGAGTTCTTGCTAACATTGGAAGTTAGGTTGATATCCTTTTCGAATCAATTTTCATACAGATGGACATTCCAAAGGAACCACTTGAGAAGACGGAAGTAGCATCCTTTAGATTCAGCAGAAAGCTCACATAACTGTTTGGGTTCATGATGCTCCAACTCTCCATTAATAATGAAGTCAATTGGGCTACGCTAATGGTCAACTTTGCTAGGATCATGGCATTGTTGGCTTACAACGCCAGCCTAGGTGGAAACCATGAATCTCTTCCATTTGGTGGTTTGAACCCTACATAGGTGCTATAAAGCAAAAAACCTACAATGAATTTCAAAAGAAAAATAAAGAATTTAAAAAAAAACCTACATATGTGTGTTTACCTCTAAAAATGCCATTTACCTCTAAAAATAACATAATATGGAAGGAAACGAAATTTAAGCCTTACCGTCGAAGAAACTTGAGATTGAAAGAAGGGTACCTTTGAAGAGAATAATGTGCATTAAGGAAAAGTATATTAAAAAAATTAGAAACACGGTGGATCGAAAACGGACCTATTAAAAGCACTGTAAAGGTCGAAAATGGAAATTACAAGTCATCGATTGAAAGAATTAGGGGTTGATAACGAAAATCTGAAGGATCGAAGGGATGTTTTTAATAGTCTCTTAGTTGTAACAAATCCAATTTCTTATCAGCTGCTTACAAATTATCTGTCAATTATTTGCCAGCTATAAACGCTAGTTGTTATAACTGATCCAAGTCAAATGAATTGACTGATGAAAACCTATAAATACCTGTTAGGTTAGCAATTTTAGGGGACAAGCAAAAAGAAGAGGGATCAGAGTTGAGGAAACTTTGAGCTAAGAAGTGTTCATAGCAGGAGTTTCTTTCCACTTCTCCAAAATAAAGAAAGTCCTTGTGAGAAGTTCTATAGAAATCAGATAATTTTGATCAAGCAACTCCAAAATTGACATCAAATTTTTCTTCGTCTTCTTCTTCTTTTTTTACTTTTGATTGCTCCTTGTAGAGTTTGATTTAAGAATTGCTGTAGATGAGACTTAGAATTCTCGGAGTTTTCTAAGTAGATGCTGATTGAAGGAGAATTCTTTGATTCGGCCATAAAATCTCAGTGGTAGAGTCCTATTGAGTGGAACCATTTGCTCTAGTGGCGTTGATGTACTCCCTATAATGATGATTTAGATCTCCCATGGTAATCTAAGAACTAAAATTCTTAAAGTGCAATCATTTTGTGGTCAAAATTTTAAAAAATCAAAGAAATTATGAATGGAGGAGAAACGAAAAAGAAATGCAAGTACAATGGCAATTGATGCATGTGCATCGACCTCACTTACCTAAATAAAGAATACCAAGATTTTTACCTCTCTGGATTGACAAACTAGCGATTGATGCTGAAGGCGATGAGCTTTTGACTCTTTCTCTAGTTATCGTGAAATTCTAATGGTAGAAAAGGACTAATTATCACATCTTTTACTACAAGGTGATATCCTTCGACTTGTTGGTGCTGCTTACTGTTGTATGGTTGAAAACGTCAAGGATCAATGTTAATATAATTTGAAAGCTTACATTAATGGCATCTTCATTAAAAGTTGTTCCCCAGTACAGCAATTTATTAACTTGAGGTAAATGTTTGAAATCTTCAAGAAGTACTAAATGAAGTTTAAACCTAATATATACATGCAGTGCTGCATTTGAGAAGTTTCTCGATTACATCAAGGCCAACCTTGATAAGATAGAGGCATTAATGCATATGTCGTCATCAAGGACATTCACCGAGATCTAATGACTCATGGGAAGGATAACAGCCCTTAGCCAGTTCATCTCAAAGTTTGGTGATTGATGCCTTCCCTTTTTCTATTGTCTTCAAAGCAAGAAGATGTATGGATTGATGAGCGTGAAGCAGCTCCCTTTACGCTTAAGCAATGCTCATCAACTCTAATTCTTAACTCACCTTAGCCCAGTGAGGATCTTTTCATATACCTGTTTCTTACGAACATTGCTGTAGCATTCATCCTTATTCCTTAGGAAGGTGATATTCAACAACCAGTCTTCTATGCCATGTATTCTGAGGAATGGAGATCCGATATCTCGTCCTCGACAAACTTTCCTTGGCCCGCATAATGTCAGCTAGAAAGCTCAAATATTATTTCCAACTCCACCAAATTAAGGTGGTCATAGACCAAGCACATAAGAAAATTACTTTATGAAATAAAACAAAAATTTCTTGCATGATCTTGAGTGGGAGAATTGTTCAATACTACTGTCATAGTTTGAGCCTACCTTGCGTTGACCGACATTTTACTTGCTTTTATCATTTGAGCTTTGCCCTCATGATGATTGCAATTATTGTTAATGATGACTGGTGCCCAATTTATAATCATCATTTGAGACATGCTTTTATAATTCATAATGACTGATGTCATTGTTCAAGTCCAACAGATGATTGGCACTTAACCTACAATTATTAATGGAGTTCTGTCCTCATGATGATCGCACTTATCATTCAACCATAACTCACGACTATTAGCATCTAACCTATAACTATCATTAATTTTTACTCTTATGACAAATTTCCTATTCTTACTGCTTGTTTGACACGAGACTCCAAACACTTCAAACCATCTAAAAAATCCCATTAATATTTTTATATTTGTTTCATATCTTGCACAAATACCGAAATTAAAAATCAACTTTATTTCATATCATACACAAATTTCAACATTAAAAATTAACCTTATTTCACATTTTACACATCAATAAAAAATAATTTTATTTCAATCTAACACATATCAATATTAAAATTACTTTATTTTTCATAATAATATTAAAATAATTCTCTCTATATTCTTGAAACTGCCCAAACTAGCCTCAAAATATACTGCTATTAAACAAGATCTCAATGATCATTTTCTGCTATCAATTGTCAATTGAGCTTGTTTTCTCTAAGGCATTAATTATTTTTGGCAAGAATTAAAATTCTTCATTATTTAATTATTATTTAAAGTGACAACGCAAAAAAAGGCCTTTGTGGATTGTCTAGCTCCTTTTGACGATGCTTCAAGAGTTCTACATCTTCGTTGAAGAAGTCGTCTAAATCCTCTCCTTTCATCTCGGCATGAGGAGCTAGATATAGACCTTCAACCTCCATTTTTTCCTCTATCCTCTTTCAACACTTTGCCTTCGTCATTATCCTTTTTTCGATCAAGGTTGAGTTGAGCTTACCCAACTGATTTAGGCATTTTAAAGCTGATTCAATTTGAAGTTTAGTCTTTTTACATAAAGCTGGCCTCATGCCATTTAGCTTCTTTTAAGCTTTCTTCGAGATGCACAATCCTATACTTATGCTAAAAATTCTCTTGTGATAGCATATTGAAGAGATGCCTGTGCCTACGTAGCTTTGTGCTTGTTGTTTAGGTTATTTGCAAAATAACCAACAGCTTTGTTGACATTGTAGACAACGACTGTCAGACTCTTTTTCTTTTGCCTTGCATAGTGGAGACCATTCATCAAACCTATTAAGTCATTTTGTTTAGTACAAAACCTTCGTAGAGATTCCAACTCCCTTATAAAGCATTGCCTGTTCTGAGCACATCAACATTGTATTAATGGAACTCCCCACAAATTCCTTCCCTTATTCAACATTTATAGTCAAGTTTGGTGGCTCTGTTTGGTATTGCTACGTTATACAAAAAAGCATTGTATTGTATAATTGTATGAAAAAGTTGTCATATAAAGTAGTTTTCATTTGGTAAATAATTATTAAAATTTTCTGTCAAAAGTAGAACTGTTTAGCAAAAACTGCTGTGCTATGTAGCCAATTGATACTTTTAATCAAATTGGACATATATATAGCTTTTTTAATTATATATACTATTGATAAATAATTATATATATTTTGTTGATGTATTTTATTATATATCTATTATTTTATAATTAATTTAATTATAATATAATTATATATATATATAATTTCAAATATAATAATATGTATAATGTTCATAGATTTTTCATACTATGTATATTAATTAGTAGTAATATTCTTGAAATTATATAATAATAATAACTTATTAATATAATTATTAATTATTATTATTATAACTATTTGAGATATTATGGAACATTATATGAAACATGTGAGGGTAAATTTGCCTAAATGATTGAAAGTAGCTTTCTGAAAATCCTTTCTTAGCTTTTTATCATTTGCTTTTTAGCCTTTTAAAAGTTGAAATTTCTTTCAAAGCTGTTTTAACAAATGCAAGTTTTAGCTTTTAGTTTTACCAAAAATATATTTTTTTAACAAATTGTTATGTCAAACGCGGTGCCATAACCTTACGAAGATCGTTGTTTTAGCAATGTAATGGGCCAAATGCAGTGCATTGGCCATGGCAGTGTTAGACAACAAAGGAAAAAAAGAAAGGGTAAATTGCATTTGGGGCCTCAAGGTCAGAAAGGCATTGTAAATTGGTTCCAATTTTGAAAAAAATCTTGTTTGGGTTTCTGAGGTTATAAAAGTACTGTCATTTGGTCCCAATTAAGATATAATTATTAATTTTTTATTATTAGATTGTAAGATTATTTTCAATCATTAATTTTTTTGAGTTTTTTGAATCTAATTTTAAAATATTAATATTTATATTTTTAGTTTTAAATTTTAGAGCAAAAACATAAGAGGAGAGAAATTAAATTTTAAATTTGTCATTTTTTAAAGGAAGGCGAGTATAGAAGGGCATAATGGTCTTTTGGAATGTGTAAATTATTTAAAGTAGTAGAACAATAATATAATTTCACTTTTTTTATCAGAAAAGAGTATTTAAAAGGCGAGATTCTGAAAGACATACCTAAATTGCGCGCTTTTACAATCTCAAGAACCAAAATCAAAATTTTTCAAAAGTTGAGATCAATTTGCAATGACCTTCTGACTTTAGGGGCCTAGATACAATTTATCCAAAAAGAAAAGTCAAAATTTGATCATTATTCCAAGCAAGGATGATGCTGAACGTACTTGTATAATCACATGTTCAAGGACATGGCTAAGGGTAGCTAATTAGCATATTCTGCTCTAGTGCAAAATTCCTTGGCCGCCTTTATAGTGTAAAAATTACTCAACACCAACGCAACCTTTGGTGGGACATGTTCGCTTGTATCCCTGCAGGCATCGATCAATTATTTGTAATGATGCCTTCCATGAGAAAAACCCTTGAAGGCATCAAACAATTCATTGGAATTTGTTAGAACTCTCTTATTCCATTGAAGAGGGATAAGGCTGATCGTCTTTGAAGCCTTAGGTCAGTTTGATAGGGGCTCAAAAGAAGGTCAATTGATGGGATTAAGTGCCATAAATCTTGATCGTTAAAGTAGGGCTATGGATAGGGGTGAAGCTTAGGCTTGAAGATCGATAGTCGTTTGATGTTTGGATTGATTTTTAGCTTGAATCGAGCCCAACTCAAGTTTATTGAGCCGAGTCATGAGTTATGGTTTAATTGAATCAATTTTGCTCAATGTTTATTTTTTTTAAATATAAATAATATATTCAGTCATTTATTATAATTATTTATTATTATACATAAGTATAAGTTGTGATTTGGATATTTGTTAGGTGATCTTGTGGGTGTTGTTAACTCAATTTTAAATGCTAGTGATGGCAATTTCTTTTTTTAAATTAATTCTTAGAGGACTTGAGATGGCTCGATTAAGGCTCGAGCCAACTTGAACTCAGATTAAACTGAGATGAGCCTTGCCTAGCTAGCTTGAACTTGGATTGTTCTCACCCATAGTTATGGATGGGATGAATCCAGAAAATAAGCATCGAACAAGGATGCGTTGATATGAATGAAGATGGACAAATTGAGATGTCTTCAAGTGTTAACCTCTTCTAATAAGCGATAGAGAATACACATTAACAAAATTTTTAAGTTCCAAAATCCAATTTCATTGATGGAGTCATCCTTTGTGTTTCTTCTGGAGAAACACTTAAATCCTCTATAATTGGTGCTTACCATTTATTCGTTTCCCTAATCATCTTCGAGCTTGATGATGTGACAATATTCTGTTAAATGTCCTTCTTTAGACACTTCCATTCCCTCTTCGTTTGAAGATTTGGGCCTCCCTCATTTCTCTGTGGCCAATGCTCAATCCTTCCCCATGTTTAAACCTAGGGGTCTCAGTTTCCCTAGTGAACACATTTGTCACTGACTACTTTGTTGTAGAAAAGGTTTTGCTAAATGGGGCAAATCTGTTAATGTTTACCCTAATGGTTTGAAAATGATCTTATTTTAGATCCTTAACAAAGATGAAGTTCTCTCTTTGGTCTGCATAGGATGATGCCACCTTTGACAACTTAAGGAAGTCCTCTTGAAGGCATAGCCACCCTTACTCTTTGCTTTTATTTAATTGGTGTCTAAGTTGGTTATGACTATTTTTTTAAAAAATAAAATAGCTTATACAATTCTCAATTTATCAATCAATTTTATTTAATATTCTCATAATTAACTAATTTTATTTCTCATTATATATGTATATATCTCAAAACAAATTTTATATTAACCAAACAAAGGTTTTAGATTCATTATACACTTGAGCAATGCTCGATAGATTTTCATATTAAAGTCAACTTTCATCTCCTTGGGCTTTTTAATAATTTGGCATATAATCCTAATGAAATTTGGTGCCAACTGTGTTTGGACCAATTTGTAAAATTTTAAGACTAGCTTAAACTCTATTGATAGAAAAACTGACTTCTCAGCCAATAGCCATGCTTAGAACACACAGTGGAAATCTTTTAGTATGCGATTTGGCCAATCCTCTCATAAGGCCTTTTGAATCAACACGCTTGGCTCCTCGCTCAACATCCCTTAAAATATCTCGGACTTTTCTTTTGAAATATTATATTCTTTGGAGGAAGTGTCTCAGATGAAGTCATGGTAGAGCTGTTGAACTCTTTGTACTTGCTTCATGACTATGGTGGAGAATGTGCCATCATTTAAGGTTCTCAAAGGTCACTAGTCGAAACGTGACAATTTTAGGATGTTAAGTTTCTCAAGAAGACTACATATATATGTGGCAATTTTACCTTTGAGAGGTATTTTGGTTCCCAATGGAAACCTAAGTCAGTACCTGGCTATTGGCTATTAAAGCTGTCAGCAAGATTTACACTAATCTCAAAACACATTAAGAATTTCGATGGAACAATGGAGTAAAAGTGTCAAATTTGATAAAAAAAAATCATAGTTGAAGAGGAGACATTCATCGTTAAAAAAAAATCTCATAGACCTTGACGCAAAGACTTGCCACCAAGACCAAATATCTTCATTCCTTTTAGCCCTATCAGAACAAGAAAAGCTAGAGTCTTCATCTGAGAAGTTCTTAAGAAGCCTCCATCGATTAGGGACTGAAAGGAATGCAGCACGCCATTTGAAAAAGCTTTGGAGCCTTGAACAAGCATTCCTTAAGGCGATCCATAGCTTTTTTAATGGCCTTTCTTGCCAATTGTTGATAGGACTCAACATGCTTACTCCCAAGACTGGCAATGGCACAAAGTCGTAGTGTGAAGTGTCTGAGCCTCACTCTATAACCTTTCCTTCCTGAACAGCCATTAAACTTTCCTCCAAATGTCAAATCCGCTCCTAAAGCTTAATTGAACGTGCTTGTTCATCTCCCAGCTGCTCATTGTGGGACAAATACGGCCGTTGGAGATCCTCATCATGTTTGTCCATACACCATATGATCTCCTTTGAGAAATTGGACTTAAGACTTTCCTTTCAATAATTTAAATTCTCTGTCCTCTCTTTTAATGTAGTCTTTGGGTGACTAGCCACGATGATTTTGTCGTTAGCCACTTGGACTTAAGGCTTCTAGCCTTCTGGACAATCAAATCATTTCATCTATGGTCTTCCTTTTCTAATGAAGAAACTACAATCATCCCAGTGTGGAGACCTCGCATTTGTTCCTCAATTTTGTGTCTAGTCAATTTGGCAAGGGGAGATAATTGGCTAACTCAGTATTTTCCCTTGGGAGATCTGAGGAGTTTCCCCTAGTAGATATGATATTCGTTCTCTTTTGAATGACAACATCCAGCCCTTTGGTAACCTCAATTACCTTCTTAGAAAGTATTGCAACCTCTATTAATCTCTTTTTCGGAAGATCTTGAGACATTCCAGAGCTAAATTGCCTAACAAATCTTATATATTAATATCCTTTGCCGTCTTCTCTATATTTGTCGTCTTCTTGTCTAATAGCTCTTCTGTAAGGCCATTGTTGGAAGAAGCAAGATTTGTTGCCCTGTCTGCACGGATTTTAGCGCTTACAAGTGCCACCTTGCTTTTATCTAAGAAAGAGTCCTTGCTCATGGATGCAGAAATTAAACCTTAGATGGAAAAAGGGGATGAAGAACAAGAAGCGATTCCAAAACCTTGGTGGCCTGTGAATTTGAGGATTTGATGGGACCACATGGGATTACATAAATGAATCGCCGATTGGGGTTGATGTTAACCCTAAAATTCTCACTTTGAATCTCTGTTGAATATCCATTCTTGAATGATCAACATAGCATAATCAATCCAATCATTTGGAAGTGGTTATGGCCTTGCCTCCACTTCCTCTACTCTGCTGGAATTAAATCTCCTTTATATGGCTGCCACGTGGATCAGTTCCCCCACATCCTCGTCTCTACTATTGTTGAACATGGGAATCATTATGATATTAGTAGTTATGTTGAATGCCTATAAATACATATACATTTTCCTTTTCGGGAAAAGCTACATCCAAGAGATTGCTACTTCTCTCCTTATACTCTAACTTGTACTTTTTTTTCATTTTTAGATAATTCTATTAAGGCAGCTCAAGGGCGCTGTGAATTTTCTTTTGATTTGATCTATAATGGATTTGATGGAATCGAACCTAAGTATTCTTTTAAAATGTAGTACTACTTTTTGATTGGGATTTGCATTAGGCCTGATCATGCCACGATCCCTTGATAGGCTGATGTTGATTGATTTGTTGGGTCTATTTAGGCTTGGGTTTCAGTGATCAAGGCTATTAAATCTATTTCTCATAACTTGAGTTTTGTTTGGGTTCAGTTTATAATGACTATTTAAGCCTAGTTGATTGAGTAGCTTAGTTGAGTCTATTTTTGTATATTTATTTATTTTGTTTAGTCTAGCATCTTTTGTTTAGCTTTGTGGTGTGCGGAAGTTTTTTATACATGAAATATGTTCTTAAATATTTGAATAATTTAATGAATGAAATAAAATTATTCTTTCTAGTTAATGGAATTGCATTGATTGATTTTCTAAAACGAAAGTGTAATTTCTTAGGGTGACATTCTAAATTCTTAATTTTATTTATCTTGTTCAAAACTTCCCAAATTCACCCTTATTTCCTATTAAAGAGATTCAAAATCTCAGGTCTTCTGATTATCATCGAGAAAAGACAATAAATTTCAAAAGGTTGTTTCTCTCAAGTTCTCCAAGTTTCGAGTAAGGCATTATATGTGAATGCTTGCTTGTACCCTTGGAGATCCATTCCAATAATATTCGTTTTCTTCTTTTCGTGGCTCCTCAAGTAGGGCACAAGGGAATTAGTTTTTCATCCAGTCAATAATTTTATCCTTCATGGCGCTGTAATCATGTGAATAAGGTATAGCCTTTGTCAGTTTGAATTTTAGGTTTTGGTGATTTTGATTTGATTTCTCCTCATTTATCCTTTTCACTAGGTCCCTCAAAGAGGGAACGCCAAAGAATATTTAAATTATGATAAAAATAACTAATAGATATTGAATATTTAAAAATCATCAAACTTTTTTAATAATTAAATAGTTAAATTCTAAGTTTGATAATATGGGGTTTGGATTTATCTTTTGGATTGTCTTGATATGTTTCAACTTTATAGGTGAATGCCCTATGGTGTGAATACAGATTAGCATTGAAACTGACTGCTAATATGATATTGCATTGCTGAATCAAAATTTAAATTTAAATTTATAAAATACATTATTTAGATTTTCAAATTAGCTGTATCTATATTTGAGATTTGATGAGGATTTAGAATTGATTTGAGAGATATAAAGACTTGCTATATTTGGAGTTGATTTTATTTTTACTGTAATAAAATTTGTTCCATATTTGTTCTAGGTTTGTTTGACATTTTATTTCTAACATTTATTATTATATTTTCAAATTTGATCATGATATCTCCATATGAAGAGATTGCTTAGCATTGTAAGTGGGTGGTGGTTATTGAAATAAAGTTTAAGTTTTCTCAAGTTCTAGATTCGAGTTAAGGAGTCGATATTCTAGTGAGGGAAAGAGTAGGGTTAGCCATAGCTGAAAATCGTTAAAGTAGCTTAGTAATTATTAAGTGATAAAACTCCTTTCTACCCATCTGCTATGCTTGCCTTTCATTAGATTCCACATATTGCCAACTCTTGTGATTGTCGCTAGCTCTATCTCGTCAGAACTTGACGCTATTCGATGAAGGCGCTGACAGAAAATGCCCAAGAACCTCCAAATGATTTCCCCTGCCCGTGCGAGCAGTGCGCATTTTTATGGTCTCATTTTTTGAGCAGTTTAATAATTGATTTATCCTTTTTTCAAGTGTCTTAATGTCTTTGTGGCTTTTAACTGTTTGAAATTTCTGGAGTTACCTTTATGAATCTTGATAATTGTCACATTTGGTGGAGTTTAATTCTTTAAGTGAAGGCAAGATATTTGCTGGAATGTGGAAACTTGAAATGCTCCACAAAGTTTTAGTTTTTCTTATGAGGAAGGCCATAGATGAAATTTCCAGATCATGATTGTATGAGTTAATTTGGGCTTTGAACTCCATTAAGTATTGTTATTCCGGAAAGTTAAGTATTTTTATTCGTGACTTAGCAGTTAGCGCCTACAATTCTATTCTATTTTGCTAACAGGATCTTATTTCTTCCAGGTTGGGCAGCAATTCCCCACCGAAAGTAAGTTCATCGCCATACCGATGCGCGGTCTGCCAGACTGATCAAGCTTCTACTGAATGTCTGCCCATCAGTTCAGACCATTTCTTTTCTCCCTCTTCAAAATACCATGGAAAGCCTTATTTCTGTACTGACTGCAAGCGAAAAAAGGATGCAATGGAAGGCAAACCGTCGACAAGACCAACAGTTTCAAGATGAAATAAAATGAAGAATCGATCGCAGGCTCATTGATGTATGTGCCTCCCAAAATATTCAATCTTGAGGAGGTCTTCTCCCCTGTGTAAAGATGATAGGGGTAAGTGTGGTGAAGCTGATTACTAGTGTTAGTTTGTATTAGTTGTTCTTTGATGGTTGGCTTATTGTTTGATGAACTAACTGAAAATCTTCTTCCACTTTGTGATAATTTGATGACCACTAACCTGTTAACAGGATGATGCAATCTGTATTGAACAACAATGCTGAAATAATTATACTTTTGATGGCTTGAAAACATTTTAGGGACATTTATTTCATATTATAGTGCTAAATTTAGGTCACGCATTTTCATTTTTTCATCATTCGTGCATAATTTTGAAAGTTTTAAACAGCATGGACTGGATATTGTAGTTGATTTCAGTGTACTGATACCTGAAATACTCTGGATGTAACTGGGATGATTTGTTTGGTTGACATATGAATGAAGACGATTCCCTTTGAGAAGCAAGTTTGTTCATATGCTTATGTCAAGACAACAAATAGACTATAGCCCTTGAAGACCTTTCGTAGAATGAAGTCGACATGATGAAAAAGCTATCATGCTCGCACGAAATTAACCAGAATCTAATAAAGGCATTGTAAATTTCATAGAATCTAATAAAATTTTTGTTGGTCCTTATTTGCATGGGAAATGCAAGTGTATCACAACAATCCTTATGGCAGTAGCTCTTCCCCTTATTGGTCTCCTGTATTCTAGGGAGAGCGTGTAGGGATGACAATAGTGGAAGAGTTCTGCCTATCCTTGCAAAAGTTACATTAACTGTATGATGACACTTAGCTGATGATTTGAGTGTTCTTCCTGACACCATAGAGGACCGACCCAACTTTCTTGCTGAGAGCTACTACCTTCGGGAGATGTGGCAAGATTTATGCTGCACAGTTCTCTAGCTCACCTCGTGCGCCGGATGAGAAGAGGCCTTTCCTTTTAACTTTCTTAAATTGATTTTGCCTATGGACGTAAGAGTATCTCTTCGAACCACCTAAATCTTGGTATTTTTTATTTTCCTTCAACATTATTACTTATTTTTTGGCAACGTGATTAGAAGCATTGATTGTATTAATTGCTATATATGCTTTGCCAGAGCAAGGGGCAATATGGACCAATTTATTGGTTCGGCCCGACTATTGGGCACCATGTGTGCACACGTGATGCCCAGTGGTTGGACATCGAACAGTTCAAGTGCCTAACCTAATAATTTTTCCAAAAGATGGGCTCTCCTCTACGCTGAAGCTCGATAGCTCTTTAGATAGATGATCCCTAGTTTGACCGAGACCCCATCAAAGAGGTCCTTTCGATTAGGGGAATCTCTTGTAACACTTCCGCTTTTGTACCCTTCTATAACACTTCAGATGTTTCAAAGCTTCCCAGCATTGGTGCCGTGGCTTTTTGCGCTGTTGGTTTCGAGCAAAAACTTGTATTTATTTTCTCTATTTTTTTGCACCATTAGATTTGATTGATGATTTAACGCGTCAATAAATACAAAGCATTAGTATCTAATCTGCATTTATATATAGTTATGTTCATGAAAAGTTTATGATCTTTCATATAGATTACCACGTATACATGTTGAAAGAATTTCAGAAGAAAAAGAGAAAAAAGAAACTCATGCTGAAGATGAGGTTTTGTTCAGAAATGAGGTGTCCCTCGGCACCACCTGGCTGTGTTGAGCTCTCACAGCAGATGATGCTTCCTGAGGTGGAGCTGTGGGCCTAACATGCTGCCGGTGCGGCATACTTTCATCTTGCAGATGAAGTCTCTGCGTTCTCAGAGCAGTGAGATGAAGCGCCAGGCCGAGGAAGACGGTGGCCAGGCCGAAAACTCCGGCAGCGGCGAAGAGGCCCGGCCGAACGGCCGGGCATGTCAGCATCGGCTTAGTCCAGTTATATAAATGCCCAGATTCAACGCCAATAGCTATCATTAGCAGCACTTCAGCTATAGCGAAGCAAATCCTTCATCCAGAAAAAGTTGGAGGTCAAAGGTTTCTAAAAATTTGTTTTCAAATTTTTGATTCGCTTGTATTAGTTTTAATCTTAAAAACAAGAATTTATCACAGCATGTGATGGGAGTGTGTATTCAGTTAGTTTGGTCAACTGAATTGAATTGAAAAAAAATCAGATTTAATTTTGAAATTTAAGAAACTAAACAAATCAAATAAAACTACTGGAAATCAAATTAATCAAATAAAATTCGGTTAGCTCGATTTTGTTCGGTTAAAATTATAATTTTTTTTATTTAATTAATTATTTCTAAGAATTTAATTGATTCGATTTTTTGGTTTGAACATTTAATCGGTACACTTAGCATCACGAGGTTAATTTTTTCAAAAAAAATAGCCGTTTGTGATCATTTTGAGAGCCTGGAGTCGGATCGTTTCTGAGTTGATAAATTGAGTTTAGGTTCAACTAGGGCTGTGAATGAATCAAGCTGAGTCAAGTAGTAGTCTATTCAAGTTCATGTTCGTTCACTAAAATCGAGCTCGAGCTTATTTTGGGCTTATGCTTGGTTCATATGATTTGCGAGCAAACTTATAAATTTGAGTTTACGAATACGAAATTTATAAATAATTCATTATATATTAAAAATATTAATGTGTTTATGAATATGCTCATCATGACTAATAAATTTTTTTATTAATAAATAATATATATTAAAACTTCTAAAAGAATATCATATTGAACTTTATAATCGAGTATATTTATGAACTATTTATGAGCATTAACGAGCTGAACGTTAATATATTCAAACTCATTTATTTACGAATTAAAGTTTTAAAATTATGTTTAAATTTATTTGTTATTTTTGAAAATTCGAATAAGAATGAGTTTTTATTGAACTCGTATTGTTTGTTGAACAGGCGGCTCACGTGCAGAGCACCTGACGCCGGTGGATCATAGTCGGCCGAATCGGACCGCAGAAAGGAACGGCATTAAGATTCGTGCTGGCTCTGTACATGTTCGACGAAATGCCTCAGAGAGAAACAGCGGGAGTTGTGGGCTTTACCAGGCGGCGAGGAAGAGGAAGCAGGCTCGCCACGTGAGGGCTCTAGCAGTTGGCGACGCTTCGCTGGGGTCGTTTCGCGCCGGCCACCACACGATTGCGGGTGGCGAGGGGCTGGTGATGGCGACAAGCATGTAGGCGTGCTCGGTGAACATCGCTGCGGCGAAGAGGAGGAACGCAGCCAAGGCGAAGGCCAGCGGCGTCTTGCCGCTGACGCTGTAGTAGCACCTGTAACCCGTTCCACTATCTTGGATCGTCAATACCGTCCATGTTACCTGTGACATAAAACAAGACATATATATATGCAATTACGAATAGGAATAACAATGGGGCAGGTGTCGGATCGGAGCCGATCAGCTTCCCTTCTCCGGCGACGACGTCTTATGCGAAAAACTCAAAGTTTTAGTTTTGTGATTCGGTTTGCGTTCCAGCAAATGTTTTGGTCTGTTTCACTCAAATGAGAGAAATTATCGGGTGATATACCACGAGAAGAAAACTATTGAAGTAAAGGGTAGATGATGAGTGGTGAGAGGGATATCGAAAAAGTGGAAGTTCTTCATTTTTTAAACTTATTGAGGTTCGGGCCGAATAGAACTACACCTATAAAACATTAATAAGGATTTTTTTTTTTTGAGGAATTTGATTTTTTTCCCGACGGCATTGTATCGGTTCTGTCGTACCTCGGATCGGGCCGCCTCACCAGCGAGGCAGAGGATGAAGCCGCCGAGGCCGCAGAGCACCGACAGTCCGACGAGGAAGAAGGCGAGTCGGCTGCTGATGTCGGCCGTGCGGTAATTCCTGATGGAGAGATCGTCGTGGGTGATCGCCATGGCCGATGATTCTGCAAGGTAATAGATCTGCCGCTACTTTTGTAATTCAATCTCTGGGTATATAAATGCATAGGGTGGGAGCATTTGGGAGGCGGAAGAAGAGAGGAATCGCTTCTAGGTGTTGGCATTTGCGTGATCGAAGAGTGATTCTCCCGTTGCTGTGTAATCCTGCGGAGATTGGGGTTAATGGTGGGTTTATCTTCCTGCCGCTGGAAAGGAAAAGAATGGAGAAGCTTTGCGTAGGCCCCAGGCATCTGCTTCTCTTTTTCTTCAGTGCCTTTTCTCAAATCCCTAGAATTTGGAAAAAGAAGGCTTGTAGGTAGTTTTTTTTGAATATCACAATTTTTTCCGTCACTTTTAAGGGGCAGTTTGGAACGGAGTTAAGATAGACTAACCCGGGGTAGCTTACCCCCATTAATAACTTATCTCCGCTCGGATAGAAAATTTAATATGATTTTCTGTTTGGATGATAACCTGGGTTAATTTGGGATAAACTGAAATTTTGTTTGGCAAAAAATACGTATTTAGCTCGAAAAGATCCGAGCTGAGCGGTGAAAAGAAATGTGAGCGAGATGTGGCAGAGGCGAGAGGAGGAGTCGCAGGAGAGATCGCTGGTTTGGGTGCTCCTGCAGGAGGGGGAAGAGCAGGGGATCAGAGAGAAGGAGGTGGAGGCGAGGGGCCGGAAGGCCAGCGGCGACGGAGGGGAGGGTGACACCGGAGAATAGCAGAGGAGCTAGGAGAGCTCGCTGGCTGCTGCGAGCTTCTTCCGCTCGCGAAGGCGTGAGCCGTCCTGTGCGTCGGAGAATGACAGAGGAGCCAGAGAGGCAATGCGTCGTCCTGTGCGTCGGAGCAGAAGACAATCGCTCGCGAAGGCGTCGCGCGCAAGAGACTCCACCATCTCCACCTTCTCCACCGTTACCCCAGCATCGCTGATGGGGTAGCTAAACCCCGGGATAGGCGGGTTAAGGAATCCCGCTGGATTTGCTAACCCAGGTTTAAGAAAACACGTTTGGTGGATTAGCTGAGTTAACTTAAGTTAACCCAGCTAACCCACCTCTACCAAACGGCCCCTAAAGTTATGCTGGGAGTGGCTCGAACTTGAAACCGCAAGCACTTTTCCCACTAGACCAAAGAAAACACTGAAATTTTCATTTTGATAGCTGGTGCAAGCAGAAAAATGAAATTATATTAAGGAACTGTTTTGCAGCTGATCATGTAAAATTTTGTGAAATAATTCTAACATTTAAGATAATAGAATACACATGCACTGAGAAAAAAGTAATTTTGATGTAAAAACCCCAACAATAGAAAATACCACAAGTTTGTTAAAATCCACTAAAACCGGAGGGAATCTAAAGGAAGAGTTACTCACAATAGGGAGATTTAGAGAGCGAGTGTGTTCCATGTTGAAGAAGTCTATATCAGCTTGAGAGAATAAAATGAAATTGTGCTCATGGAGCATTGAACACAGTTGATGAGAGACAATCAAGGAGTTTAGAGTTCACATTAAGATAGATGATTTTTTTAATTAATTAAATAATTAATATATTAGGTATCGTTAAAAAAATAATAATAAAAGGAACATGTTTATGACGCCGTTAGCGGCGATGCCGTTAAGATAAAGTCGTCCTTTGTACGAAGTCACTTGTTACATGGGCGATTTTTTAGTTTAATTTAAAAAATATATATTACCTTAATTTTTTTTTGTATGATTTACTACATAATAATTCTTTGCAGTAGAGTTATATTTTTTCAAATTAATATTACTTTTAAATCTAGAAATGAAACGAATATGTATTTCATCGCATTCTTCAATTGTAAGTTTTGTATTCCATAGATTTTTGGAAGGCTAAAAGTCTCGAAACACGACATCATTATATAGAAAATGTAAATATACATCTCTTGTTTTATCCATATTTTGTCATACAGATCTTCTATATTGGTCATGTCATTTTTAAATTATTTTTTTCATTTGTTTCATCCCTATGCTCTTTTGAGTTTGAGCATCCACCCTTATATCTAGACATACTTTAAATTCATAACAGAAAATTATAAGATATGTAAAATATAAAAGAAATAGAATAAGTACCTTTATCAGAGTAAATTTTTTAAATGAACTTAAATTTTTCAATGTAGTCAAAATTATTATTATTATAGCATACTATATAAAATATATACATCATTTCTGTCTTTCTTTCCCATGTTGTATGGTGTCACTCTCAAGTGTATACAAATTCAGAGCCTGACGTCATCACCGATAGAGTGCATGAGCATGTATATCACTATTATGTGCATGAACATCCACCCTTACTTCTAGACATACTTTAAATTCACAATAGAATGTTATAAGATATGTAAAATATAAATGAAATAAAACAAGCACCTTCAAATTGCATCAGAGCAAATTTTTTAAATGAATTTAAATTTTTCAATATAGTTAAAAATATTATAATAACATACTATATAAAATATATATCATTTTTGCTTTTCTCTCCTACGTGGTATAGCGTCACTCCCAAGTGTGCACAAATCCGGAGCTCAACGTCATCACCGGTGGAGTGCATGCGCATGTGCATCACAATCATCGTCATTATCAACAAAGTCTTTTTTTCCTTGCTCTTAGTCGATCGGCGAAGCCGAAAGACCAACATCAAACTTCATGAAAATCATAATGGTAATAAGTACTCAAACTGCCTCGGTCATATCATGATGTATGAATCACAAGATCAGAAGACAAATGCCCAACGAGTTCTCCTAATGTGAATAACTTTTGCTCCTGCGGAGTACTCGGTTGGAGCATGACCACGCTACCCACTGGAGAGAAATGAAGTTGTGAGCGAAACTGATCACATAACGATAGAAGTTGATCCCGAGAGTCCATGCATATGCTTGGGCTGTTGCCTTCCGTATACCTCTCAGTATTGAAAAGTGAATATGCAGTTCGTGTAATCTCATCTTGACACAAAAAAATTTATAATAACAATTGCTATAATAAAATTCAAATATATAATTAAATCTACAGGGCTTACAAATCCTCTGACAACCGTCAATGAAAAAAAATATAATATAGACTCATCCACTTCAGCGAATATAAGTGACAAATATGCCCAAGATTTGTACCAATTCATGTATAACCTCAGTGCCTCAACATTGTTCTCACTAAAAATTCGAGATTGCTGAACAAAGTCCAATCGTCCCCTCCACAGACGTTTGTACAAAGAGTGCTCAACAAACTAATCTGTCGATGCTTGTCCGTGAGCATCAATCCTCCTGAAGTTCGGATCCACCACTTCCAGCAGGAAATGCTGCTAGTAACCAAACTGGCTCATCAAACGATCAGGAAGATGCCACTTAATAACTACCCAGACTATAAGTGGCGTCTGTGCTAACTAAATGGCTGATCTAGCAATGCAGAGAGACGACAGAAAACTTAAAAGATTAGCATTATATAGTGTCCATATTATCTAACTCTGCTGCAATATATTGATCTCATTATGATAAAATACGAGCATATGATACAGTGCTTATCTAATGACACACTATCTGCCAGTACAATGTATCATACAAAAAAAGTTAGATGTCTCAAATAATTAAAAAATATTAATATTAATATAAAAAATACCTATAACCTAGTGGCTTTTCTACAAGCTATTCTAGTGTAAACTGTCTACTAGGATGACCTATATTTAGTCACTCTCATGCCCAAAATTGCAACAAATGCATGCAATCACAACAGTAGAACGTGTAGGTATGACAGCATGAGATAACTGCCTGTAAAGTTGTGCTAACACTGCAGATTCAAGTGATAAACGATTAAATCATCGGTAATCCTCGAGCAGTGTAAGCCACTGAAGGTGAATCTCAAAGCCTGAAGTATCAAAGAGAATAAAAGATCCTAATAGGTATAATATATAGGTATGAACATGTTGTGTCAACTTCAGAGATATGAGTCCATCATAGAAAGGTCGATAAAATTGCCACAATAAAAATGTAAAGGAATAAACGAATTAATTGTATTCTGCCCCCATACGAAAGGTAGAGGACTTGGAATTATCTATAGGGTTCGTGTATGCGAACCTAAGAATAGGATGCTGCCATAATACATCATCACAACATTCAATCCAAGTATCTTGTTTGCACCCTCCCCCAACATGTACATGATTTATTAATGGATCTTCATTAATCTGAACACCTAAAATGACTTTCATATTTTAAAGTGTAACTGTCATCTCTCCAACAAGTAAATGAAATATATTGGTCTTTAGAGACCAATGCTCTACAAGTGTAGTAATCAAAAGATGATCTAATCTGATGTAGTTAAGATGCCTGATGTTGGCGACACCAACAATATCTAATGGATTTATAAATATAGAGCATGTCACAGGCCATTTTCAAAGCATAAGTAGATGGCTGGCAGGTTGTAGCAATCGAGACTGGTCCGGATATACTGCACGATGCCTCCCTCGTAAGTGCTCCAATGAAGGATCATCTTTCACCGCACCTCTATCGTCATGTCTTAATTCTTGTGTCATATCGTTTGCACATGAAAATGAAATAATTTCATTAATAATATGCAATTTTAAAATTTATACATATGAATAATTTTTATTAAATTATAACATAAAAAATATCATATATGATTACTTCACATTTTCATGATTTCAAGGATATGTAGACATGTTATGTTTAACTAAATGACATATGCTACATGTCTTGCTCGGATTATCTCTCTGCTCATCTTTTGTATTTCTGATACGACGAGAATGTGGTTGACCAGGTCTTTTGACACGCAATAGTAACTTGAGTTCGACAATGTCATGAGCTTCATCGAATGAGATCTAATATCTCATGTCTAGAACAGCATGAAATTGACCCGAGTATGTATTCTTGTAATTTTGTATATTATAGTAGTGTAATACAGTGAGATTATAATGCGCGCCGATCCAAGAGCATGGATAATATAAGAGCATGAAAGATGATAAATAAGAGTACGTAAGCATGCATAGAAATAGCTATCATCAGTAGAATAGGTCACTGCTTGCTTTTCATAAATGTAATTATTAGCTTTCTATTCATTGAAATTTATTCAGATAGGAAATGCATATGATTCAACTTCTTTTGCATGTTTTTATAACATTATTTTAATCCTAGGTATATAAGGTAAAACAGCTTCAGATTCTCAACCAATAACATTCTCCTGATGTTTTAGAAATAGACTTATTATGTGATAATATATTGCAAAAAATAAGTTCTTGAATGGACAGTTCACATGTACGCTTTAGGACACCGTTGAAGCATTTAGATATGTTTATAGTTATAGTATTGTATGTAAAAGCTTCATCATAAGTGTGTCTATTTCTGTCTTTAAGTCACTTATGAGCATCTATATAGTGCAGTTATATTTTACATGAACTGGACAAAAATATTTCATACATCAGTATTACCGATATTATGGCCTGTTTGATAGTGGATTCAGGCTCAAAATAAATAAAATCAGATTCAAAGTTTGAAGCGGCTTCAAATAAGTGAAGCAGTTTCAAACTTAAATTCTGTTTAGATGAAAAGTAGCTTGAAACTAGTTTTGAATCTACTTTAATTTATTTTTATTTGGATGAATATTAATTTAGAAATCACTTCATCTCACAATATAATCTCAAAAATAATAAAAATACATAAAATTTATAATAAAAGTAAATAAAAAATATTTATTCAAATTTTATAATTTATTTGAATATTTAATAATTTAAAATTCTCACGAGAATATATATTAAAATTTGAGATATTTAAGGGATGTGGTTATGAGTCAAAAGATGATTTGTTATTATTCTTTAAATTTTGAATTTATCAGATTTAATTATCCCTTAATTTTAGCCTTGAGAGAATTACCAAATTTATCCCTAGATATGCTTTTTTGAAAATCTGAAAAAAAAAAGAAGCGATCGCGAGTCTGAAATCACGTTTTTGCTAGTTTCGGCTTCGTGGCCTCGAAGCCGTTTCACGCTTCTAAAACGGATTCAGATTTATGGGATGAATCAGAATCGTTTGGCTAATTAATTTTATTAAATCGGCTTTGTCCCGCTTAAAACCGCTTGAAGCGGTCAATCAAACAGACCCTATATATCTTATCGCACATAAACTCAACTGCCTGGATACAAAGAGTCTATATGACTTTTTTGAAATTTTCTCTTAAGTGACGAAGACCATGTCAGTGGACACATGAGGTAACACAGATGCTACACCTCGTAGTAAATCAAAATGCTTATCGCTACTAATACATGCATTCTAGTAAGAAACCACTTTCAAAAGTCATTACTTTCAGACTCCACCGCAACAAATGCCAACAGAAAAACTTTGCTATTAGCATCTATGCCTACAATAATTAATAAAATTTTACTATATTTGCTAAGAAGAAATGTCTTATTCACACTCAATACTAGCGGATAGAATCTCCATCTTTCAATAAAAGGGTAAAAACTCTAGAATTGATCCTGTTTACTTGAGATTTTTGTAGGATCAAGTATGACGTCTAAAGGGAGGGTGAATAGACGTAATTAAAAATTTTAAATTTAATTTACTTAATATAAAAGATTAGTGCAATAAATAAAAGGTAGATAATACAAGCAGAAGCTGATGTAAGTGCAAACAAGAGAAGAGATTATCACATCTACAATGAACACACAATATAAAGTGGTTCGGCTCAAACATAAGCCTAATTCACCCCACTCCGATCAGAAAAGTATCACTATAACACACTCCTTAGTTTAGACGGAGAAGTCCGTACACAAATTCTGCTCTATCCATTCACTAGAGGCCCTCCTCACTTTTAAGTAAGGGCACACTCAGTCACCTCCTCCAGCCTTAATTTAGAGGCCCTCTTTACATACAAAATGAAGGCAAAAAGGAAAAATTAAAATATTACAATAAAAAAAATCATTTGCTCATCTTTCTTATGATTGAATCTTGAGAGTTAGAAGAATGGATGGAGAGCTTGAGCACTTGAGTATAAGTTACACCTAAATCGCCTTGAATACTTGATTGAATCTCCACTTGAATACTTTACACACTTTTGGAATGGTGGAGAATAAAGGAGATTGTTGGGAGCAATTAAAGAGTTCAATGAGTTAAGAGAGATGCCCTAACAACCCCCATCTCCTTATATAATGAGTTCTTCAATGGCTAGAAAAATAAGCTGGAAACAATCTGGAGGTCAACCCCCAGCTAGCCATTGGAAAATCAAAACAGGCCAACGGCTAGCTCCAAGGTCGACCCCAAGTCGACCTCACTACTGAGGTCGCCTCCAGGTTGACCTGAAAAAATTCACTAAGATGGCCAAAGTTTTTGTTGAGAGTCGCTACTGAAGAGATCAACCTCACTACTGCAGGTTACCCGCCAGCCAAGTTTAAACTTCCCTGGAGCTAGTACAACCACAGGTTAACCGCCAGATCGATCTCACTACTACCAGTGTTGATATTGTGTTTGGTAGGCTCTGTCAGGCTGAAATAGCGATAGCTGTGGGTGTCCGAATATCATGGTCGATTGTACCGCAAGAAGCTCCCAATGTCGTGGCCGACAGTACTAGTAGGTGTGGACCAAATATCGTCGCCGACAGTACTAGTAGGTTTGGACCAAATATCGTGGCCAATAGTACTAGTAAGTGTGGACTAGATATCATGGTCGATATTACAGCAGAGAGCTGTGGATAACCAAATATCGTGGCCAATGGTTGGACTTGCATAGATGCTTTTACTTTGTACTTGACTGCGCGCATTCGCCACTGAACTTTCCTTGCGCCTTTTGCCATGTCAACACCCATGTGTACGCTCCAGATGCGTTGGCCCGGATCCAGATACAACAATCAAGCCGCACATTAAACTTGAGCCCAACACAAACCACAAACCCAACCAGAAATTCAAGGTTTATAATTTCTTCCATATAGACATAACTTGAAGTTAAGTTAATCCGACTTTGGAGTCACAGCCGATCTTTATTGTTGATCATCCTGTAGGCCCAATCAAACTTAAAGGTAACCCATTTGGCATTACATAATGCAAGCAACACTGTTTTTTTGAAATCTAGATTCTGGCCTCTTTGTGCATGGAATGCATATAGGTTTCAATGTGGCAAGCATGTGTGTAGCATACATTGTAACAATGAGAATGAGAAAACCATTAAGCCAAGAATTGTCATTTAAATAAAAATTGTATACAATTACATTTAAATTCTCAGTATATATATTAATCACATTCTTCTTATGTTCAACATCTTTGTACTATTTCTCATCTCACATACAACTGCTATTATTTACAGCAACTTCAGAATATGAGATAAAAACTGACAATTATAAATGTAATATGCGAAAGAAAAAGATGGTTTAAACTGTTATATATGTAATACTCTCTCAAAGGAAACAGGTAGATCATAGAAAATCGAAATTCTAATATTCTATGGCACGCAAAAACATACATTATACAATGTACATAAGTCTGATCTAAGGATGGAGCAACCTTACTCTGACCTTATACTCGGACTTCATACATAGTAATTAGTATACATCAAAGCAGCACTAGCAAAAATCTTCTTACGCAACTACTACCACCCTGCTGTGGTTGCATCACAGTACATGGAGGCTGTGGTTAATGCAGGGTACCCCATCTCCATAATCCTAGGCCTTTTTGCAGCCATGGCTGCCCTTCTGGCAGACAGTTGCCGCGATATTGCCATCCATTTCAGCACGGCAATTAGCTTAACCCACCTGCTCGATGAAATCCGAGCACTTGTGTTTGGCACCTGGGACGCATCACTGACACCCAAACTACTATCCAATGAACACATTGCACTGCCACGATCCCATAACAATGGCATTGGAGAGGAGCCCAGGAGATCAAACTCTGGGGGCTTATATCCTGGCTGTCCATCACCAAAATGCATGTCGAAAAACTCTCTTCCATTGTCGAAAATGTTATCATGATAGGGACTGACTCTTTGAACTGGTTGAGTGAGGTCCTCTAGAAGCCCATTGCCTGGTGTTATGTGAGGCTGTGGCTGTTGAAACAGACAACCTAGTTGTTGTGTTGTCAGCTCATCTGCTCGAAGTTGGATTGATTAATATAAGCTTGGGAGAAAATTCGAAGAGGTAAGATGGTTACCTTGTCGTGTTGAAGGAGCACCAGGAATCTGTGGTTCAGACCAACTGAGGACTGGAAGAGATATTGCAGCATCTACTGCTGGTAAGGGCTTTGGAAGGGTGTCTAGTGGTAGTTTTAGCTCGGCTATTTGATTATGGTTCTTGTAAGCAAATTCTGTCATCTTGTTCACAATAACCTGCAAAAGTGGAAAGCGAGGCGCGTGATGCCATCATTATCTTCTTCGAAGTAAACTATCTCAATTCATTCCAAGCTACATTTTGAAACTTTCAAGGTTCTAACAACCAATCTATACCTTTTGAGATGCTGTCAATTCGCTAATGGGATGATATATGTGGTCAATAATCGCACCAACAAGCTGATATATAGATGTGAAGATAAGAACAAATCCCGGTGCCCTGCAATAGGAATACAGCTTATTATCTGGGACACACTCTCTGGCATGCTCAAGAGTGGCTTCCCAAATCTTGTTGGACATCCCGTTACCCAGAAGCTGCAGATGAAGTAAATGTCAGGCTTTTGAGAGTATATTTCTGTTCTTTAAAGGAAAAAGCTATATAACCCTAATAACTGACCAATATATAATCAATTATGATTTAAATTTTAATTCATTAGATTATCTAGTAAATTAAATTTAGATGACGTTTAATTCGGTATTATTTTGCTATTATATTATCTAGAGAAAATGATTGCTTGGTTTGAGTAAATAATTCTGTAAAATATTATAAAATTATCGTTTAAAAAATAATATTTAGATATCAGATTATTTAGATAATATGATATAATATCACGACAATATTGAACCAAACTCCCGCTTAATTTATTAGATAATCTAGTGGATTAAATTCCAAAATTGTAATTGGTCATTTTATTGGTGAGTTATTGGGATGTATAGTAGAACTCTTCTCGAAAATCTGATCTTCAAGAAAACCTAATCAGCTGTAAGCTTTAAGATTTTAGAACAATTGGGGCCAGAGATTTAGTATTTCCTAACATTAAGATGTGACATGGAGTCCTTACACTTCGCAACGTTGTTGGGTCCATAACCAAATTCCTTAAGAAATCCTGAACTGTGTGGATCTCATTTTCTGCAAGCCTCCTGTGGAAAGCACCATCTTTACCAATCTTTTCCAAGCGCCAGACTTCGTCATGCAGTGAAGGAGGATGATGTTTTTTGTATGCTGAAATTAGAAACCAAAATAAATGTAATAAAGTGGAACTGGAATGTAAGCAAATGAATTTATATTGGAAAGAATGATGATGAATATACTTCATGTACTGTAAACCTGGTTATTCTAATATGAGCTCAAAAGAAGTACAAAGTTTCAAGTTTAATTGTACATCAAATGCCTTTGCTGAATATTGGTTGGTTCCATCATCTGATATGTAGCAAAGTTCCTTCTATAAGAAGGTGCATTTCAAGATTATAAAGATAATGAAAGAATAATCTTACATTCTCCACGGTGATCCTTCACTAAAAATGCTTCACTTATTGCCTCTTGAACTCTTCCTGTAGTCATTCTACTTGGAGAAATTCTGGCTCCCAGTCGGAATTTCCGACTTCTTATCCAACTAGAGTTATCAGTAAAGGTAGCATCAGTAATATAACCAACCCCATCGCATAATGTAATAATCAACTCCCCAGTTAGCAGTGGTCTCTTTCCATCTCTTTCGCGTACTATATTATCACTAAAGTCCTTCTCAGACCATTCAGTTTCACTGCCAAAGTCACCATCAAGGACAAGAATCTCGATCTTGGATGAAGCTAAAGGACCCGAAGTGACCAACAATTTTGAGTCAGTATCCACTATTGTAACCTGGATTGTAACCCCACCTTCGGCTTCTATTCTGCTGCCAGTGTAAATTGTATGAGGGAAGGCATTATGAAAGCAAAGTTCATACTGTCTGATAGAATGCTGGCTCTGATTGCTGGTCAGACTGTAGCAGAAGGAAAAACAAAATAACTGAAATATTCAAGAAAAAAGGAGACAAAAAGAGCTTAAGAACTTCCAAAATTGGATTTGAAAGCTGCCAGATGTGCCAGAAATTAACCGATGTGGGATTAAGGGACTCGTTAATCATGTAAACTCTTTTTAACAAAAAAGGGTCAAAAATTACATAAACAAGAGTAAACAAACTCCAACCACAATTTTATTTAACATAACAGTAAGGCGATTAGTGCAATATTAACCTGGGAGCTGAGTGTACATAATGGTGGAGTGCATTCTGCACCTCTTCTTGCACCTGAAAAATGAGGTTATTTAGGGTCTCATAGATATTAGTGAAGTGTACATTTGTTTTATGCTAACAACGCCTCATCTATAGACGACAAGAATGCCCATCATGTATATACTTGGTGAAACTAGATCTAACACAGTGGACGTCAAAAAAAGCACAAAACTTGTTTCCTTTAGTTATGTATAATTCATTAACCTGAATGAGTTTCAAAGTTATCCTGAATGGGTTTTGATGGTTAGTTATGGTTTAAAGAAAATAAAACTTAAAAACAGTGTAGAAGAAGCTTTGCTTATTCCCAAATTCAGGCCTAGACTAAATTTGGTAACTTATAAATGTTGGACGTATTAGTGAGGTTTCAGTAATTGGACCAACATTTTAAGAGCAATAGCAGTGGCTACTTCCATAATTTGAGCAAAATACATTTTGCATCCTCAAAATGCCATCTTTCGGCACTTTGTACCCTCAACATAGGCTGTGATTTTGATGGTGCAATTCATGAAAATTAATGATTTTGAGGATACAACTTACCAAAATTAATGATCTTGGTGGTGCAACTTGCCAAAATCAACGACTTTGAAGTTGCGGCTCAAAATCGTTAATGATAAGTTGCAACCCAGAGGCTAACCTGTGATTTTGAGGGTGCAACTTGCAAAAACTAATGATTCTGAGAGTGCAACTTGCCAGAATAAATGATTTTGAGGGCGCTGTGTGTGATTTAATTTTTGAGAAACAAAGCACTAATTGAAGATATCATGAGGGTGCAAACAACATTTTCCGCTCCATATTACCCGTCATTAAATAGGCGCATTGCTGAAATAGCCATGAACAATGATAAACACTTTCTAACAAGTAAAAATGCATTGAAACTACACAGGCTTTAGGGCAAGTGGAATGCAATACCACTCTACGAAGAAAGGGTTCAAGCTTCGACAAGTTCCTCTGGATGCATTGTGCTCCCATGATCTCTCTCATTGCCCTGTCAGATCAAAAAAACCTAGTAAACACTAAGCAAACAAACACTTCACAAGCCAAAAACTAATCAAACATTTTCTCAAAAAAAAAAAACACACTAGTCAAATCTTACTATAGACTTACATAAGCACAGGACGAGGCCGCTTGGCTTCCGGAGCAGAAGGCATATCTCCTTGCTCCACCGTTTCCTCTTCTTGCCCTAAAACCCTTTTTCGAACCATTAGAACAAAATGCAGCTCAGCAACCAACACACTTCGAAACCCTAACGCCGAATCAAGACACCGAATGCTGCCAATTAGCGACCGCACGAATCACTTCTATAAATGGAAGGAAATAGCGAATCGCGGAGAAGTCGCGCGGAAGCTTCATCCGAGCGTGAGGAACACGCCGGGAGTAAAAAGCCGCAGAGGAATCGCAGATAAAGCCATGCAGATTCAAACATTCTGCATAGCTCAACGAACGGGAGCAGTACCCTTCGGAAAACTCCAATGGAGGAATGAGTTTTTGGCGCAGGGAGCGGCGCTCGACGTCGGATCACAGGAAGCTGCCGAGAAATGAGAGGGAAAGACGAAGGAAAGCGACATGAGATCTGTTGGAGTGGATCGAAAACAGTGAGCAAAAACCCTACTTTTGGATCGAGATGAGGGGGAGAAAAGGGTAGGAAGGATACCTTTATTCCGTACTAGAAAGAGCCTTTCGCTCGCTCGCTCGCTCGCAAATTGGAATTTTCTTTTCAAGAGCGAAGGCCGCCTCGTTGCTGGAGTCCTTGGATTCATCTTTTACGAGGTAAATTTTTAAATCCGGTAGCCGTTAACATGCGCAACGGGCCGTGATGCCCTTTCTTTAGTTTTTTTCAACTGTTCTAGTTATTATCAAGCAAGAATAACAAAAAAAAAATATACGAAAAATTATATATTTATTAGGAGTAATTCATTTAACCCTCTAAAGTTTGCTTATTTAGACATAAAAATTGACAAATCTCAAAATATATCATTCAGGTCCACAAAAAATATTACATGAGACATCGTGGTCCTTCTATGACAGAATATGTTATGCATTGTAAAAATAACAAAAATATTCTTCTTTAATTTGCTAATTTTCAAAATATGTCATTGACCATTTTCAAAATACCATCTTTATGTATTGTAAAGGACGTCGCGGCCGCACGCTGGTGCCTCGCACGCAGACAGGCCGCGCGCAGGCAGCCAGTCCGCGAACGCGCTGTGCGCGAGAGTAAAATCGTAATTGAAAAAATATTTTATTTTATTGATGAAATAACGATATTTTAAACGGAAAATGTTACGTTGGACCTGATTGGAAGCTTTTAAAAAATAACTAGGGCCCTGATGAACTATATAGTAATTATTGTGGACTTGAATGATAGTTTTGACGTCTGTGAAGCTAGATGATAAAATAGATAAATCTCAGGGGCCTAAGTGAAATTACTCCTATTTATTATATTAATCTCTTTGATCTAGAATCAAAAAAAAAAAAAAAACTCTTTGATCATGCTTATATTAGTGAAAATTTTGATTTCAATATGTCTAATTAGAAGACTAGAGGTATGTTTAGTGAGTGTATTATGTTTCATGTATGAAAAGCTTATGACATCAAATAAGATGTACTTAATTTGTTCTTCTGATAATAATTAAATTAATTTGTTTAATGTCTTCATATTATTTATACATATAGGTACATAAATATGAGAAATTCATGTGTATAAATTTCTATATGCATTTATACACATTTATGTATATTTGCATATATATAAACGTTAATTTTTATATGTATATTCATAATATGCATCTATTTATATAAGATTATTTATGTATATATACACATAAAATACACATATTTTATATAAATGTATGCATATATAAATAGCTGTGTATCTAAGTAAGTATATATGTACAAAAATGTATTTATATTTATACATATATAAAGACATTAGTTAAAAACCATATTATACATATATATGTATATGGTATATATATATATATATATATATATAAATAGGATTTTATTTTGGATTAATTTTTTTATTTTTAAGGATTCAATCTTGTAGATATATAGAACCATAACATGTTGCATAAGAAAGATGGATTTAATTTAAAAGGTATTTGGTTTATTATTATTTTGATGTTATGTCATATTATTTAAAAATAATAATTATTTGGTTTAATAATATCTTTAAATAACTTTCTAAAAATTATAAAATTATCAATCAAAAGATGATTTTTATGTTATGATATTTAAATAATATAGTATAATATCAGGATAATATCTAATTAAATTCCCCTTCAACAATATTTATTTGTGTAGGTATACAAACGTGATATTTTGTATTAAATGTGATATCTTCTTTGTAAAATACCCTCTTCACAAAATGCTATGCCATGCATGTCCAAATGAGCCATTTGATTAGATTTTAGAAGGTGTTTATTTGGATGCAATAATATTTAAATATATTGATTTTTTTATAATTTTTTAAATTATTATTTAAAAATAGCAAAGTAAATAATATGATATAATATTAAAATAATATTGAGTCAAACGACCCCTAATTTGATTTGAGAAAAAAAAGATTTGTGATCTTTTTGAAAATTGTATGATTAAAATAAATTGAGTTAGTTATATAAAAATTATTAGATATGAAATAAATTAAATTAATTTATTAAAAATTATATTGAATGTAAAACAAAGTGATTTATTGAGAATAGTATTGGGGATGTGAAATAAATTAATTATTTATTTTTAGAATTTGTGTAAAATAAAATGTAGAATAATTTTAATTTTTTTGAAAAAAATAAAATTTTTTATTATGATTAAAATATTTGTTTACCAAATGGGACTTCAATGTGCTGAGGGGTTATCCACGTATATAAGTGAGGTCATAACTAATGTAAGTCGAGTAATAATTACAAAAGCAATCATCGCAATTCTGTCAACGAATGCAATTACGCGTACGTGATGGGACGCAATCGTTCTTGTGCTAGCTTGGCATTTCTAAGAAAAAATTCTAAGCCATTATTCTAATGTAAGGCATGTTTGACGCGGGGACCAAAATAGTACTAGTTTAAAAAATAATAATAATAATAATAAATTTTTTTAATCATTCTATATAAATTTTAATATAAAAAACTATTATTTTATTTCACATACTCAATAAATTTTAATAAAAATATCAATTTTATTTTACATCTTAAATCAAAATATTAGATTTAAAATAAAGTTTATATTTTTATTAAAAATTATTGAGTATATGAAATAAAATAATATATTTTTTTATTAAAATTTGTGTAGAATAATTAAAAAAAATTATTTATTTATTATTATTATTATTATTATTATTATTATTATTTAAAATTAGTACCATTTTGATCCCGTGCTAAACAGGAATGGTTGACTCATTGGCTATCAATTAGGTTATTAACAACAACAAAACTCATTGGCACACATTTATGGCTGTAACTTCTTTGATATTCTTCATAAAAAAAAAAGAATGATATTCTAGGGTAAATTAAACTCAGTCCCTCAGCGTTTGGAGAGGAATTCCAAATTGTCGAAAAGCACAGAGCCAGCCAAACAACAAGTCGAATGGATGAAAAGATAAGTAAGAAGAGAGAGTTCCCTAAAAGTTCCTCATCTGTATTATAAGGAGGTATTTATACAAAAGAAGAAGTGAAAGGAGTTAGTGGAGCGGGAAATCCTCATTAATGAATAGGTCATACAAGAAGTTAGCTTGCCTTTGCTAGACTCAAGCCTACACACAATACTATAGGGAAATGGGTCTTTCAATCAAAGCAACACACTCAATTCATAACAAAGCTATTTAAAAGAACTGATAAGAGGGGAATATATGCTGCGCCCTCTCACGTGAACCTTAGAAACCTTTTTTTAGTATCATATAATATCCCTATTTCCTTTACATTAAAGATTGCAGCTCTCACCAACTATTTGAATCCAAACTTCTCTTTCCTAAAACAAATTCATCATGTAGCTACGTTTGATTTTTTTTTTTCTTGAATTTGACTTACAAAAAAATGAATTAAGTTAATGAGAAAAATATCTAAGAGTGGCGATTAGTTTAATATTATTTTAGTGTTATGTCATGTTATTTGAAATAAAAAATTATTTAGTTTGATGATATGCGTAAACAACATTCTAAAAAATTATTAAGTTTATATAAGAGATGACATCTAAATAATATAAACATAGCATCAGCATAATATTGAACCAAATGTTCCCTTAAAAATAAATGTTCTTTGCTAATTCAAAATTTCATTTCAAACGTAAGAGAAAAAAAAAAGGAAGTGGGTAAAGGATCCAAGGCAAGGAGAGAGAAAGAGAGCAAATAGACAAAGAAGAAAGTATCGTGCTCATTTAATTCCAAAAGCACCTGATAAAAAGTCACAATTTTTGCACTTACAAATTGTTTATAGTGGAACCCCTAGATATATCTTAGCCGCCCATGAGTTATTAGGCTAGGTAGAAATGAAGCATTCTCAATTGGATCATTTGTTGAACCAAGTCAACCCAAGCCTAGCTAAGTTCCATCCACTAACCCTACTCAGGAAGGTTCTTTCCAAGGATGATTTTCTACAAATCTATTCGGAAAGGTTCTTTACAACCCCATCAGGCAAGTTCTTTACAAGCTCTCTAGGAAGATTCTCTTTAACCCCATTCAGGAGGGTTCTCCATATGAGTGTCTGATGGGTTTGTCTCAGTTCACACTTTCATTAAGCCTTAATTAGTCAAGCTGTTCTCAAACTCGTACCTAGCACTATATAAAGGGTTCCATCATGAAATCATTCTTTCACTAAACCATTTTAGCTTTCTCTTTGAGCAAATATCTACTTTCGAGCTAGTTGAAGGATCAAGATGGTCATCTAGATGAGGTTGACTTAATGATAATATAATTATCACGAGAGTTTAAAATAAGTTAATAATAACAAAATAATGAAGTGTGAAAGTTAAATACAGCAATATACATGGTTTAGCCCATCCAATGCCTACATCTACTGCCCGAAAGAAAAGAATCAAAAATCTTATTAAGAAGCACTCTTTTTCAAAAAAAAAATGTAAGTCCTTTTTTGAATGATGAAGTGCTTTCACCATGTTAAAGTGGTAAAGTCATTTACACCACTACATTCTAATCTTTCTTTTATTATATTTTATTCACCTAATTAACACAAAAGAAGTACCCTCACATAGACCTCCAAGAGTCGCACCCTACTTTCACTCTATAGATCCCTTTTTACTCAATGAGTGCTCACAAAAATATATTTATTTTTTATTAAAAAAAATACAATGTCACACACTTTTCTCATCAATAAGAAAATAAGAGATTGAAAAAAAAACTGATTATAAAATATTACAATATCACCTGCATCAACCAATAAAACTGAAAAGTATGGGGAGAGTTCTCTACTTTAAAGTTTGAGCATAAGGATAGACGGTGACACATAAAGTTAGCTTTCTCTCACTAACGATGATCAATTATTTGAAGTTCTTTCAATTCTCTCAAATTTGCTGTCAATTCATTTTTAAGCACTTATGACATCTATGGTATGAAACGTTTTTAAAGATATTCAAAATTGTCCGACAAACTAGATGAAACGATCCCAAAATGAAAGAGAAAATGGCTAGCTGAAATTCAAAAGAAAGCTATGGCCAAAATAGTGAAGGCTATAAAAAATGGCATGTATAAGAAGAGCTGAACATACACTATGGTAACGAGTTGGGTCAACCAATAGCTATGGTAGACTAACTTGGTCGATCACCTTCACAAATCTCAACATGTCCATAAATTTCTCTATGGCTCAGTTACTCGAAATCAACTCATAATTGAATCTATTAACTTCTAAAAACTCATTTCATTTATTTTTACATATTCATTGATTAATTTACATGAATGTCCAACTAAAAAACCAAAAAGACACACTGCATACTTGATAATCTTATTTTTCAACTCGTTCTTGATCCAATTCATTTTAACTCCTTTTGCTTAATTATATTCCAACTTTCCATCTTTTTTTTCATTATGTATTCCCTTCCATTAATATTTCATGAGTTAACTTAAAAATAATCTTAATGAACTATTAGTATCAAATTACTTAAATATGTTATCTATACATCAAACTCTTAAACCTAAGAGAGGAATCGACACTAGCCATGTCAGCAATTCTATACAAGAAATTATTGTCATGTCAATATTTTCTAACGTAGCGTTAGTGGTAATGGCAACATTGATATTAAGTTGTTTTATTAGCTATGTGTAGTAGCCTAATAACCTAACATACGTTCTAAAGGCAACATCATAGTAGTTTCTTTAAGTCATTATAGCTAGCAACTTTGGTCATTAATTACCAACCCCACCCTCAGTCGCTCTAGTTTTCTGGATCATTTTTTTAGGGGCTTCTCCTTCAACAAAAGAAAATCAACCAAAGGTTTATAATTCCCTGTTTGGTTAAAGGATATTTTGATCATGATCATGACCAAAATGACTTCCAATTATTTTATTAATTTTTTTTATTTTTTATTCTTGATACATAAACTTCAATATAAAAAATTTACTTTATATGTCATTTTACATAATTTTTAACACATTATACTTAAATTTTTATCATTTAAAAAAATAAAATAATTGAAAGCTATTTTAACCGTGGCCTGTCCTTCAATCAAACAGGGCCTAAAGGGATCTTTCCTTCCACTCTTGCAATTCGTCTTTGTATTTGCCTCCAAGTATATTTGTTAACATTATAAAAGTTACAAAAATATAAAAATAAAATCCTAGCATGAATATTTGTCTAAAATTTATATTATTCTTAATGTTTAAATGTATTGTTTCACTTATTGTCAAAATACTAATATAAGTAAGATTTAAAATGATCAAATTAATTTTGGGCTCTCAATTTCACAGCTTAAAACGGATAAACTCTATGCGGAAAATATAGATTTTTTTTGATATTATGGAAGATATAGATTTGCATGTTTGATTGGAAGATAAATTTAAATAAAAAAAAAAATTTTATTCTATAGAATTAATAAAAAAAATATTATTTTAATATTAGAAGGTGTATAGAATGTGAAATAAAATTGATTTTAAGGTTAGAATTTATGTTGGATGTGAAATAAAATTGATTTTTAAGATTGAAATTTATGTTAGATGTAAAATAAAATTATTAAAATTTAGGGCAATTACACTCAGGTCCCTGAGTTCAAGAGTTAATATCACACAGGTTCACGTTTTGAAAATTATAATATCGGGGTTTCTAATTTTTAAAAAATTACCATCTGGGACCTTTTTTATTTTTTTATTATTAAAAAATATTAAAATTATC